>VXCM01001887.1:0-86456 GCA_014773175.1 Lucifuga dentata
GAGGCAGATGATTCGCTGTGGTGACCCCTGAAGGGAAAGCCGAAAGGAAAAGAAGAAGAAGACCATCATGTAAGGCAGCCATTGTTTTTCATTCTATTTTCCCATGCAAGACTATTTTGAATTTTTTAATACTATTTTTCCTTATTTTTCAGGCAGCCACTGATTTCCACTCATTTCAAATTAACTTGCAGCAACATAAAAAACCCTTTGACAAGAGTAAAAGCAGAATTTTTTTTTCTAGGAGATGGATTACCTGCTGTATATCTCAAGCAAGTTTTAAGTCTCCACCAGTTAATGTTAAATGGAAAAACAAATGAAATTAAATCAATGGCAGCCAGGTAGAAAAACACATTAAAACTGTTTATCTTAATTATTTTAGTGGTTTTGTTGAAAGCAGGTCAGGTATCTCTTAATGAAAATTAAACATAAACATGAACTTGAGCTTGAACAACAGGCATAAATGCAATACATTTTTCTTTATGACTGTTCATAATCGCATCATTACATGAGGCTGATGTGTATCATGAATGATCAGCCATTCATTTACACTCAGAGATAACACTCTTATACATTCCCATTCGTCTGCATTTCATCAACCTTCAGTCTTTGTAAACTGCGTTTGGTTGGTTGAATGTAGACCTACAGTACAAATCGCAAACTTGAACTTGAGTTTAAGGACACAGGAAGCAAAACAGCAGCCAGTGAGCGCGCTCTGTTTGGTCTGTGTTTGCAGGGAGGTGGGCATCGAGTGCCAAGAGGTGCCGGGCCACAGCAAGGGTGTTGGGTACCGGCAGGGTCAGAGCCTGAAGGACGTGAAATCTGACCACATGTGGAACGCCGTGCTTCTGGGAGGACAGTGGTTCCTGATGGATGCCTGCTGGGGAGCGGGCCGAGTAGACATGGAAAATAAAAGCTTTGTCAAAAGGTTTGAGGAACAAGGGCTGATTAGACATGGACACAATCGTTAATCGATGCATCAAATCAGTTCTCTAAGCTAATAATCCTGAGCGAACGCACAAGTAGGTGAAACACTGAGCTGATTGGTTCATGGTGTGAATAGTGCGATCATGTGACCATTTGGATTGTACATGTATGTTGCAAAAAAAATTTGTTTTGTTTTTTCTGTCTGCATATATAGTCGTGGTATACGCCAAGACTGGCATAACCGTTTTGTATATATATATGCAATTTGATCTTGCAACAGACATAAAAAAAGAAAAAAGAATTTTTTTTAATTTTATTTTATATTTTGTTATTTGTAACTTTATGTCATTGCTGCTTATCTTGGCCAGGAAACTCTTGAAAAAGAGACTTTTAAAGGACCATACCACCATTTTGCATGTTTGAGCCTAATATATTCAATTTTCATACATGTAACGTTACTGACAATCATTTCCCAAAGCATACTACTGGAACGGTGAATTAAAAATGTTTTTCCTACCTTCCAGACCTCCATTGGTTTCAGTTCATTCTGCTATTAAAATCAACTTGTTGATACTGTAAACGTTCTTGGGATAGGTAATCCATCATCACCAACAAGACGTGTATTCAGGTTTTTTTAGAAGTTATGTAATTTTAGTGTTTAAGCTCAATAAAAAGCGTGGAGTGAATGTATGCCTCCACCGGGGAATATAGTCCCAAAAGAAGACCTGCGTTTATGGAAAAATTTAAAGGACCGTGACTTCATAAGGCTGTGTAACTATTAGCAGGAGAAACATGGATTTTTAAGGTGGGTGTATCACTTGAATATTTGATTTTGAAAGATTAAGAGATTTAGCAAAATATCAGGAAAGCTGAAATATGGTTTTAACCTTTGGGAAATGATTGTCAGTAATGTAACATGCATGAAAACTGAATATATTAGGCTCAAACATGCAAAATGGATAGTATGGTCCTTTAATCTCAAAGATGTTCTGGTTAAATAAAGGTTAAATTTAAAAAACAAGAAATAAACATTGCAAAACACAAAAACTCAAACAGGCAATTTGAAAGATAATTAGAGGCCCTCGCATCGCATCTTTCATGTTTTATTTTGCGGAAAACAATTCTGTTAAAGCCCCACAGCTTTGGAATTATGACAAGTTTGCCAGTTTGCCCTTTTTGTTTATTTTAATACAACTGAAACCAGCAGTGAGCCGAGTCTCAAACCAGTCTGTCATCTCCATCTGTTGCTTCCAAGGTTCGATGATTTCTATTTCCTAACGGATCCAGAGGATTTTATCCATTCGCACTTCCCTGATGAGGAGAAATGGCAGCTCCTGGACACGCCCATCCCTCTGGAGGAGTTTGAGAGGAGAGTCTTCAAGACCTCGGCTTTCTTCACCATGGGGCTCAGGCTGATTCAGCCTCATCGCTTTCACATCGTCACAGGTAATCGCTCTAGTCTTTGATTCTACAAGGTATTAATGTCTCCAAGCACGACAAATACTTTTGCAATCCTCTCAAGATTTAGGATTTTAGGACTCGGCGTGACGGGCAGCTTCACGAAATCTTGATATATTCTCAAGGAACACGTAAACATGTAGATTGTCTCATAAGTAATTACGTCTTGCTCAAGGACTCTCCGACAGAGGTTAACACACCACCTGGAATGAAACCTCATCCTCCAGTAATTCATTATGGGATCGTGTCGCTGCCTCTGTCATATAAATCCAGGTTCAAATAAGTCAAGTTTTTAATTAAATATAGCAGCCTTAGTTTTGATTGATAACGTACGGAGCCCCTTAGGGGTCATGTGTTTAAAAAAATAAGGTGGGTAAAAGGAAAAAAAAATGGGTAAAAAAAAAACCCCAGACGCCCCTAAGGGGACATGGGAAAAAAAATGAGTTGGAGGTAAAAAAAAAAAAAAAAAAAAAAAAAAAAAAAAAAAAAAAAAAAAAAAAAAAAANACGATTTCCGGTTAGCTAAATGCTAATGCTAGCTAGCGGCTAACGTGTCTGTGACTGTACCCACTACAAGTTCCTATGAAAAAACAAGTCAGTGAATAAAGTCACTAATTCACTACTACTTTTGACAATGTTTTATTGTTTGGCAGTTCCATCAGTGTATTTTTGTGCATTTATAATGGTTAATTTTTTTTTACGAGAGTTGACTTAAATATTAGCAAACAGCTCTGGTGCATGCGCTGTAGCTTTGATCTATTTTTAGTACATTTCAGAACAGAAAAAAAAAAAACAGAAAGCGTCANAAAAAAAAAAAAAAAAACCCTAGAAAAAAAACAAGGAGAAAAAAACAGAGTAAAAACATAAGTTTTTTTTAAACCTCCAACTGATTTGTTTTTTTTTTTTACCTTCAACTCTTTTTTTCTTCCATGTCCCCTTAGGGGCGTNTTTTTTTTTTTTCCACACATGACCCCAAGGGGCTCCGTAATAACGAGCTCTCCTGACCAAACAGACCTAATCACCAACAGCTCCTGTCTGTCAGAATCCTTATAAAATCCACCTCCTTTCTTCCATCCTTAGATGACGGAGAGGCAAACGTGTCTATTGGCTTCTCCAGGCCTGTAACTTTTGCCCATGAGATAGTACAGCACCAGGATCTTCTCCACTGTGGATCTTCAGAGCAGAAAGTGTCCAGCAACTCCTCGTTCGGCCTCCTAACCATCTCGCACCGAAGCATGAAGCTGCAGCTGCTGCCGCCGGCGAGCGGTACGTACGACGTCAAAGTGTTTGCCAGGCCTGAAAATGCCACCACGCCTCTGACTTGGGTCTGTTCCTTCACGGTTGAGTGTCCAACACCCAGAGCCATGGAGGAGATCCCTGAGAACCCTTTCCTGTCTTGGGGCTTGCAGACTGTTGCTGGATCTCTGGGGGTTTCGGGGAGCAGCCNCCCTTTCCTGTCTTGGGGCTTGCAGACTGTTGCTGGATCTCTGGGGGTTTCGGGGAGCAGCCAGGGGAGCGAGGTGGCTGAGCTGGAGATGGGCGTCTTTGAGTTGTCATTGAAGACCTCCAGGCCTTTGATGGTGCTGTGTGAGCTGGTTCACCCCGGGCTGGAAGCTTCTGTAGCCAAACGCTGCCTGGCAACTCAGATCCAACCAGACCGGGTGACCTGCCACGTGCTTTGCCCCTCGTGTGGCTTCTACCGCCTGTCAGTGTTCGTGCGGGACTACGAGAAGCAGGAATCGAAGTTCCAGAATACTGCGAACTTCTTGTTGCACTGCAAGGGGAAGGTGGTCGGTCCAGACGAGCTGTTCCCTCCTAACCTGAGTTCAGCATGCGGGCCAGGGATCCGCACATCGGACGCAGGGCTATCCAAGTTCAGCCACACGGGGGCGCTGGTGAGTACGCAGCAAGGCAAGTGTAACATCACCTTCCACAACCAGCAGGAGCTCGAGCTTCACACTGTGCTCAACAGAGAAGAAACCAAAGCTGCGGCGATCCCGCTCGGACGCCACCTCTTCTGCACACACACAGACAGCAAGGTGACGGTTAGCGTCAGCTTGCCCGATGCTGGCGTTTACCGCCTGGGCCTGTACGCCAGGACTGTCCCAGGTGGAAATTTTAACCCCATGTGTGACTTCATTCTGAAGAACAGCTGCGATCAGCCGGGACCTCCGTTCCCGTGCGTCTACTCCGCCTGGAGGAAAGGCTGCGTGCTCTTCGAGCCCCGCGCCGGCCTGCTGGAGCCAGGCTGCTGGGTCCGCTTCAGGGTGAGGGTCCCCGGTGCTCAGAAGCTGTGCGTGGTGGGAGAAACAAGAACTGATCTCAAGCTGAATAAGAGCAGAGTCTGGGAGGCGGAGGTTTTCACCGGGAGCGGCCTCCAACAGCTGAAACTCGCTGCCTCCTCAGGGGAGTCCAGCGAGATGGCTGTTTTGATGACCTTTGACATTAAGCAGTCAGAGAGAGAAGCGTGAAGTCAGCTGGTTGGTAAAAACCCGATGGATTGTGGTCAGAAGATAACTGATAATTGAGTCTACGAAGCTTCTCAGACTTCTTCCTCTTGGACTAACGCAAATCAGATTGAGGTTGAAAAATAGCAACAAGTACAGTTCATCATACTGTGAGCAGGGACAGGCAAGCTGCCAGGTACACGTTTAAATATCGCCCCAGAAAAGGGTTTTTTTGATTAAATTTGGAGATGCTTTTTTAAGATTACTTACAACCTTTTGGCCCAGATAATTGCTAATACACTTAAGTACAAAAAGATTATTAGAAAAACTGTTGAGTATTCAAAGTGTAAGTTGATGATGGTGCTTGGCTGATAATATTGTACACATTCGTGAGTGGATTTGTGTAAGTTTTTACTTTATGAAATGGATTGTTAAAGGGTGTGAAATAAAAATATACTGTGAAAACATTAAACCTGGATGACTTTATAATACAGATACTAAATGTACTTCAGTACAATTTTGAGGTACAGGTAGATTCATCACCTTTAATTTTATGTTAGTATTGATTTTATATTATAGTTTTGCTAATGTTACTTAAAGGCTCTGATTACTTCATTCCACAACTGCAGTTAGTGGTGTATAATAATATAATAATATAATAATAAGGCTAATTTCCACAATTATTAAACATATAATAAAGGCATAGCAGTGATATTAAACTGCATCCAGGATAACGCAAAACCAGTCAAGATATTAAAGGACCATACCACCCATTTTGCACGTTTGAGCCTCATATATTCAATTTTCATACGTTACGTTACTGACAATCATTTCCCAAAGGATAAAACCGTATTTCAGCTTTCCTGATATTTTGCAAAATCTCTTAATCTTTCAAAATCAAATATTCAAGTGATACACCCACCTTAAAAATCCATGTTTCTCCTGCTAATAGTTACACAGCCTTATGAAGTCACGGTCCTTTAAATTTTTCCATAAACACAGGTCTTCTTTTGGGACTATATTCCCCGGTGGAGGCATACATTCACTCCACGCTTTTTATTGAGCTTAAACACTAAAATTACATAACTTCTAAAAAAACCTGAATACACGTCTTGTTGGTGATGATGGATTACCTATCCCAAGAACGTTTACAGTATCAACAAGTTGATTTTAATAGCAGAATGAACTGAAACCAATGGAGGTCTGGAAGGTAGGAAAAACATTTTTAATTCACCGTTCCAGTAGTATGCTTTGGGAAATGACTGTCAGCAATGTATGAAAACTGATATTAGGCTCAAACATGCAAAATGGGTGGTATGGTCCTTTAAAATGGGTTGCTAAACACATCTATAACATCTATATGAATTCTTGACTCCAACCTCTGATGTCACGGGAATGGAAAACATGAATTCAAACCAATGCATCAACACCCGGGATGGGGGGGGCAGTTTAAGTCAGGCTGAACNCCCGCCCGCTGGTCAAGCCAAAGTCTGTCTGCGGCGATGGAGCTGCTCAGCGACGAGTGTTTACACGGAGCTGTCACAAGAGCCGCAAATAGCCTCAGCAGTAAAAATACAACAATGGAGGGGGCGGGGATGAGAAAGGGCAGTTAATGGTTGAAGCGATATGATACAAGTGTGTTTTAAGTGTGCTTTAGTGAGTGTGGGTGGAGGGTTGGGGGGGTNTGGGGAGAAACTGGCGGCACAATGGTGGCAGGAGGGAGATGAGGAAACGCTGATGTCAGAGGTTAGCCATGTGGAGGACTGTATCTGCATGGCAACAATACAAGGACACGCACGCACATGCACACGCACACACACAGCATGAGGAAAGGGATGTCTGAAGTTGGACGAAGTCTGGCGGGATTCCACACATTCTCTCAGCACTGTTTCAGCTGCCGTTTCTCTTTGCACGACTGTGTTAACAACTGCACAACTAATCCAAAAAACCCCAAAACAACACGCACGTGCACGCGCACACACACACCTCACACTCTTTGTTTAGTCTAGTTCTTCCAATCGCCATAACACAGTTGCTGCAGGTTTTGGATGCACAGAGAGAATCCGTGTCGTCTCACCGAGTGACAAATCCACGACTTTGCTGCGTGTACGATCGGAATTGGCTGCTCGTCTGACATCTGAGTGCAAAAGTGTAATTACATAACCTCCATTTCCTGCCAAAATGCCTTTAACTGAAATCCAAACCAGGATTGAGTAAACTCTGCAATGACTTTGACAAGCAAACAAACGCTGATTTACCATATAAAGATTTAATGGATTATGTGGTGCAATAAATACAACAGTTAGATTATAAAAGCATCAGTCACAGGAAAAAAACAAACGTTACAGCAGTTTTGTGCAAAATCGATACAATTCTGCTCACTTTCTGTGAACGCGCTCAAACAAAATGTGGAAGTTCGTTTGGCACTTTTGAAGTTAGTCGTTTTTCTTATCACAATAGAGAACACAAGAAGGTTTGTTTTTTTTTTCCTTTCGCTTTGGACGGCCTGCAGACGCACGGGAGAAGAATTGAGCCCTTTTACTTTTCCCCCCGCATCTAATTTTGCCATCGTGACATCAAACACCATCCGACTTGAATCGTTGCTGTCCCTCCGTATGAGTAACAGCATCCTTTTGTACGTACCGGGCTTTTATAGGCAGAAAATATTAACCCCATTTCACCCCACCTTCTGCTGCTGAGCTTGAATTTGATTGAGCGAATATGTAATCTCAGCCCGGAACACAAATCCCTCTCAGTCTGATTCCCTTTTACCCTCTGCAGGACAGAGGAGTCCAAACAATTAATACCAACGTTCTCCTGAGGCCTGAGAAATATTTGGGCAGTTAAAAAAATCCCATTTTTGTTCTCCGTTAAGCACAAAAATACCGTAGAAAATATCCACTTCATCAAAAAGTGCATACATTCCAAACTGACAGCCCTTTTTTAAACATTGGAGCCAATCTTCAAAACAGGAAATTAGTAAAATGAAAGCGCTGGCGTGCTGCAGTCGTCACGCTGCAGGCTGTAAACTAGGTCAACACCAAACTTTGTTTTTGTCCTATAACTTCAGCTGTAAAACCGCTACTAGCCTCCACACACAGGATGAAGACGACAGGGTGCGCAAGTTGCTGCCAGAGAGCTGCGTAGGGGTCGCGGCGAGGGGCTGTGGGGGGCTCTTTGGGCCCCCAGTGTGCAATAAGTAGGGGTCACCCAACTTTAGACACAAACTTAATCCTCATTATAAGCTATTCTCAGAACCCTGCTATTGAAATGAGAGGGCTTCCAATCCTGGCTCGGGCCGGGTATCAAAAATTAATATTGCTGTTATTTTTAGATATGATACGAACATTGACATGTTTAAAAAAAAAAAAAAAAAAATCTATGAAATGTGATCAGTAAAGAGAAGTCACAATGTATTCAACACAGAAATACTGAGAAAGGTACTGCTGCAGAGTCGGCGTCAGACTCATCAAACCCGGCGTTGGTGGAGGAAAGCCTCAGAGGAGCCCGGCCCCCACGCCAGCGTCTCCTTGCTTAGTTTGTATGAAAACCTGAATCGACCTGAGCCCTCCAGCGGCCTCCCCCTGTGCGACCTGACCTACTTTACCCTCTGGCTGAGTAAAACACACTGCTTTAAAGAACAGACTCCATGGATTCCTTTCACCAACACTGTTTAAGGATGGATCCTCGCCTTGACAGCACCCCCCCCCCCCCCCNCCCCCCGGCGGCGGGGAGGGGGACGGAGCTCCGAACGCAGCTTTAATCTCTGCTTTTCTTCGCTGTAGCCAAGGCACTGCTGGATCAGAGAAAACTGACGTCTCAAGACTCATCAGATTCTCCGCGAATTAAAAAAAAACAAAAAAACAAATTGCATCTGCTTTGCTTGTTTTTTTGTAGCTTGTGCGAGAGGCGATGTTTTGTTTGCATCTAGCGCGTTTCAATGCACAGTTTTACAAAAATACTACGCGTCGTATCGAGGTAATTCAAATTCTTAGCAGATAAGTAAAATAAATGTGATTATTTTCTCTTTGTCATACCAGTTTGGTGAAAGGCTTTTTTTTTTTTCTTTTTCTTTTTTTCAGAATATATATGCTATCATTTTAACATGGCATCTCAACACATGCAAAATAGTGTAGCTTTAGTGGTAATCGTGTGTGTGTGTGTGTGTGTGTGCGGCTAAAGTTAGTGGTAATTTGATTTGAATGACACAAACATCTTAACATAACCCTCGACTCTTTAAGGACTACTTTTCAATCTGTGGGCCAATTACTGAATCAGCTCAGATGCTGTTTGACGTCTGCAGCAGGTTTCACAGTTGCGACGCCTTCAGTCTCTTATAAATCGGCCTGGCAGCTATTTGACTGTCAGTCAGGGCAACTCTCTGCAGAATTACATAACTACAGAATGACAGCAACTGCTGCTGGAAGTGGAGGGCTTTGACAGCGCATCTCTGAGACGCTAAATAGAGGCTCTGGCCTGTTTGGTCAACAATAGCTTTAGGTTAGACCTAATCTGTTTGCATTTCAGTCAAAACCCTTTCACTTGTTATCGGGAGTCCTCATGCTGATACGTGAGCTTGAAGCTAGAATCCGGCGGACTACAGAACACAAGCTGTGAGAGGCTGAGAATTTAGCAGCTCGTTGGCTTTGCCCTTAAAGAGTCGTCTGAGGGGACGGGTTAGCAGAAGATATAAAAACACAAGGTACAATTGCACTTATTTTATGAAGTTAAGGAGGGAGACCTAAAGGACCATACTGACCATTTTGCATGTTTGAGCCTAATATATTCAATTTTCATACATGCAAGGGTCATTTCCCAAAGTATATTACTGGAACGGTGAATGAAAAACCTTCCAGACCTCCATTGGTTTCAGTTCATTCTGCTATTAAAATCAACTTGTTGATACTTGAAACGTTCTTGGGATAGGTAATCCATCATCACCAACAAGACGTGTATTCAGGTTTTTTTAGAAGTTATGTAATTTTAGTGTTTAAGCTCAATAAAAAGCGTGGAGTGAATGTATGCCTCCACCGGGGAATATAGTCCCAAAAGAAGACCTGCGTTTATCGGAAAATTTAAATGACCGTGGCTTCATAATTTTGCGTAACTATTAGCAGGCAAAACATTGATTTTTAAGGTGGGTGTATCACTTAAATATTTTATTTTGAAAGAGAGGTTTTGCAAAATATCAGGAAAGCTGAAGTAGGGTTTTATCTTTTGGGAAATGATTGACAGTAACATTACATGTATGAAAATTGTATATTTTAGGCTCAAACATGCAAAACAGATGGTATGGTCCTTTAAGGAGGTTAATGGAATGACTGACCCGGGTTCAGGAGGTTTGTCAGAAGCACCTCCTCTCCCAGGTGAACCCCTCTTTTGCTGGCTGTCTGGAACATGCCAGGCTAACACGTGTACGCTCATACTTCATTGCTAAGTTATTCGCTGTTCAGTGCACCGTCACTCTTCTGACGGACGGTGGCACGTCTTAGCGAGGACGGCATGGCTTGGTCAGGTCAACATGGACGGATGAGGCCAGCAGTGTCAGGGTGCGAGTTCAGGAAGGGTCGGGATTATATGAAACCTTAAAGACACGCTGGTGGTTTGCGTGTGGGAAGCTAACTTGCTAATAATGCTATCAGCCTGTTTTTTTTTTTTTTTTTNTTTTTTTTTTTTTTTTGTCTGACACCCGTCAACGTGATAATTACAATTTTTCAGGGTGTCGACAGCACTGACAGGAATGACAACTCACAATGCTAATGCTGCAATCCATTGTATCTGGAACTCGGAAAGCTCCAAGCCGATTCTCCAGAGTTCCGATCTAAGCGCTTTCCGGTGCTTCTGCTCGGAAAATTGGGAATGTCCACAGCAAGAACATATCTGCATGACGAGTCTGTAAATGTTAAAGCTTCTACAGAGGATTTACATGAGCTTTAAAGAGAAAATTATTATGGTAGGTCAACTATCCTGTTCATCTTTGCTCATAAAAAATTACATTTAGCAGCTGTAAAACATGTCAAAACCATAAAAAAACAGGAAAACTACAAAATGATGCAAAGGGAAATCTGCGCCACCATATTGTTGCAACATCAGCTGGATTTATGTCAAACAGATCGGACAGGTGGATCTCGCCCGAGTTTTTGACTGGGAATTCCAAGTTCCATTGCACTTTTCTCTGTCGACGTTGAGTTTTTCAGAGTTGTGAGCAGAATGGATTGCAGCATAAATATATCTGGTTTGGACAGAAATCTAACAATACCTGTGCGTCCCACTAGCAAGCCATTTATCTTCTAAGGTCAGAGAAATCCTTCCTCTCTTTGCTGAACTGATGAAAATCTCAGACTGCTCCTCGCTGAGTACAGGATTTTTTTTTTTTTTTTTTTNTTTTTTTTTTTTTTTTTGGTACAGAAGACGAAGGCCAGAATAACATGTAGTACCATCGTAGCAGCAGCAGCATGTACATTTCCACACGCCTTTAAATCCCTTTGTCAGCATCAGCTCTTTGAAGGGGAATTTAGTGCTACCTGACCCAAAGATTCTTCATTATTCTGTTTTTTACACTGCTGACCCCATGGTGAGCGAAATCCATCAAATCTCCTGAATAGCTGCAGGGTTCCTACACATCCTTCAATTTCCAAAACTGCATTCCAAATACGATATACGCTGAGCTCAGGCAGATCAAATCAATCAAGAGACGAGTGTTCCGCACAGGAACAGATCTGTTTTGAGAAACAGTGGGTCTTCAACCACAATATGTAGTTGTAGCCATCATAGTAAAAAAAAAAAAAGTTTTCCTCAGTTTATATCTCATACCAAATTACTGATGCATGTTCTTTAAACTTCTTATTTAAGATTAAAAACGTGTAGGAACCCTGTACGTGAGAGGAAGACATGCATAGACATTTATTTTGACAAACACAACTGCAGAGCAAACAGCATCATGTCTACTCAGACAGGATATTCTCTGATTCTCCACAACATTACACCACAGATACAAAGCCTCAGCTACACGTTACTCTAACGGCACTACTCGTCTTTACACAAACCCTCCACGGTAAACCCTTATCATTCCCCGATCCCAACTAAATCATCAACTAAAACCACTTGAAAGATGGAGGAACATCCGCTGGAACATTTTTGACCACACAGTGAAATGAGTGTTCTGCACCAGGCTGCACTGAGACGTAGCTTAGCGTCCTCGCTAGCTTGGACCTGGGCATTTAAACGTAGTGATTCAACGTGTTTTAAACTTGACAGTCTCAGCCACGACGACGACACTTTCCCACACTGTAAAAAACCCTATTTAAAAAAAATGAGTCAACATTTTCCAATCATTTTTTATAAGTTGGGTGAACTATTGGTATTTTTGAGTAAGACAAACTCAATAACCTATATTTTACTTTAAGCGTAAAATTAAGTACAGCCTATGTGGAAACAGCCAAGAAACTGAATTGAGCAAACTTGATAGTCGTCAACATGTGACCTACATTAAACTTGATTAAAATTTAAGAAAGAAACACCACAAAATTCAGTTCAGTTTTTTTCTTTTAATTTTGAAAAACTCTTGTTTTGTGTGTTTGAGTCAAACTCATTTATTTCCCCAAACCTGATTTCTCCTGCCAGCCCAAGATTTGAACTGGCGATCTTTTGGTCAGGAGCTTCTCTAACCGTTAAGCTCCGTTACAGGAAGTACAGGCATGCTACATCAGCATATTCACCAGTTTTATAAATCTTTATCTGTATTCTTGTGTATTACTCCACAAATATAAACATGCTAACAAACAATCCATGTTAAATACATCAAATGTAAACTTTCTCTGCATGATTTTTGATCTCATTCTTTTTGAATCAAATTCAAACTCACAAAAGAAGAGTTTGTCAAAATTAAAAAAAAAAAAAAAAAATTGTGTGAATTCATGGAACTGAATTTTGTGGTGTTTCTTTCTTAAATTTTAATCAAGTTTAATGTAGGTCACATGTTGACGACTATCAAATTTGCTCAACTCAATTTCTTGGCTGTTTCCACATATATTTTTATGTCTTAAAGTCAAATATATATTATTGAGTTTGTCCTACTCAAAAATATCAGTTCACCCAACTTTGAAAAATGATTGGAAAATGTTGCCTCATTTTTTTAAAGTTAAACCAAAGAAAGCTTTTTTACAGTGCAGTTTTTACTTTGATGTGACTTAAATAAATCCAGTTGAAAAGGAAAATTATTTTTTTGCGTGAATCATACATTTTAAATTGATGTAGTATGGACTAACAAACTGAAGGACTTTTTACAGCGAGGTCTGCTTGTTGCGCTTTCATTAGATTCACTTTAGGAGTCTTAAAATAAAGCGCTGGGATGGAGTGTAGCTTTGTGATTAATGGTATCATTCATCAGTTGTCTGCAGCCAACAGGCTGTCCAATGTTTACAGCTCCGTGGCCAAGCGCTCCCTCTGCTGCAGCGTGGCACGCAGACAAGCTAACAGGTGGGCCACGGATTGGGTGACAACAGAGGAGGAGTGATTCTTGAGAAACCCCACCAGGGAGCCCACCAGAATCACACGGCTATCCATGCCTATCCAGAAATAGAGGCATTAATTTGCCAACTGTGATAAACAGAAATGCATGAGCGGCTGGAAATTCCCCTCAGTTGCACAAGTCCTACAGCTTTCAGGCTGAGCGGCTTTAATCAGATTTTGATTTAAGGATGGAGCCTTTGGTCGCCTTACGTTTCAGATTTGTGCGCAGTGGTCAGTGAGGTGAGAAACTCTCGTCGTGGTTTTGCGATGACGACTTGGAGAGCTCGCCCGGACCGGCTTTTGATGTGTGATGTCATTGTTACGGAACTTCACCTGCGCTCGACTTTTCCATCCCGCCAAAACAAAGTGTCATTGTTCAGAGAAAGTGAATGGACTTCCAGCAACTGTGTCTACAGTCGCATGTATTGTGAACACACAGTGACAATTTTAGAGGAGTGAAAAGTAGACCCCCTCCCCACCCAAAAAAAAAAAGGTTCCCTTAAAATGAAAACACAGAAAGATGGCTGGAAGTAACATAGATGTACTATGGATCAAAGAGGTCGGGTTGTCTCTGCAGCTCCAGCTGATAGTTGAACAGCTCAATCTCCTTGTTGGCCTCAGCGATGTATTCTGTAATAAACTCCTCCATGTCTGCAGTAATAACTCATGTAAGGGAAGCAAAATGACATTTTAGCAAAGATACAAGCAAGGATTCATACTTATTTGGTATTCATCTGATGAAACCGTATTAACTTCTCAAAACTATCCCAGGACAGATTAGGTTTTTCAAACTAGAATTTCCTTGTATCCATGTACCAGTTGTGTTTTTTTCTAAAATAGCTTTTATTGTGTCTGGTTTTGTTTAAAGGACCATACCGCCCATTTTGTATGTTTGAGCCTAATTTATTCAATTTTCATACATGTATCATTAAAGACAATCATTTCCCAAAGCATACTACTGGAACGGTGAATTAAAAATGTTTTTCCTACCTTCCAGACCTCCATTGGTTTCAGTTCATTCTGCTATTAAAATCAACTTGTTGATACTGTAAACGTTCTTGGGATAGGTAATCCATCATCACCAACAAGACGTGTATTCAGGTTTTTTTAGAAGTTATGTAATTTTAGTGTTTAAGCTCAATAAAAAGCGTGGAGTGAATGTATGCCTCCACCGGGGAATATAGTCCCAAAAGAAGACCTGCGTTTATGGAAAAATTTAAAGGACCGTGACTTCATAAGGCTGTGTAACTATTAGCAGGAGAAACATGGATTTTTAAGGTGGGTGTATCACTTGAATATTTGATTTTGAAAGATTAAGAGATAATGGAAAATATCAGGAAAGCTGAAATGTGGTTTTATCCTTTGGGAAATGATTGTCAGTAACCTTACGTGTATGAAAATTTAATAAATTAGGCTTAAAAATGCAAAATGGATGGTATGGTCCTTTAAGCCTTTGAAGAAAAGAACTATCTACAGGCTTTCTCCATGAAAAGGATACTGGGATGGAAATTCATTTTCTCTCCAAAGATGTCAACATACAGGTAGCCGTTGTAAAAGTAGCCTGCTGGTAGCGGGTCCAAGTGTCTGGTCACCTAAAGACAGACATGAAAATCCATCAGCTCAACCAGGAACAAGGACAAATGTCTGCAGTTCATATTCTTTTTGCTCTCGCGGTGACATTTATTGACCATGTGCTTAATGCTGCTTCTGCACATCCAAAATTAGATTAAATATGAAACTGCAATGTCAAAAATGATGGCACTCACATGTATGTTCTTGATTTCTTGTGGTGAAAGACTATTTTTAGTCTTCTTAGCCTTCTTCATCTGCCTCTGTAAGCACCAGACACAAAACAGTTTGTTTTCTTCTACTCGACCGTTTCATTTGACCATAATGATCTGAACAGGTCGGTGTCTCATTATCTGCTCATCCTTGCATAGCACTTTGGTCGCAGTATATTTTTTGGGCGGAAGCTGCGATTTTTCTTAGTAACAGTGAGTGTTGTGGATATGGTAATGCAAACATCAGGGTTGATTAAGGGTCTACCTGCTTGGCACACAGTCTGAGCCAGTCCTTTATTCCATTTTCAGTGATTCCAACACCATCGAAGGTCAGGAAGCAGGAAGTCTCGGTGTCTTGGAGGCCCTGGGACGGAGGGTTGGTGCCCTGGTCTGGAACAATGCTCAGGTTCCTGCTCACTGTGTTGTAGCTCACATCCATCATTTGCTCTGAGTCTGGAGATTCCAGAGACGGAGGAGCTCATGTTCATGTCACACATACAGCGCGGTTCCTACAGAGTGTACGACTTCCTGTGGCAGCTTCATATGGAAAACAGCATGCTGTAGGTGGGTGTTAATGTCTCAACATCCAAACAATCCATCTGCTCCCAAAATGGCTTACAGAACTCACGTGTGCAATACACAACGATACAAAACATGTCAAACATGTTACAACTCAATGTGCTGGATGTATAAGAAAATTAAAACTAAATAGAAAGTGATGTGAATGATCTATCCTGAACTATTAAAACTCATACAGTCTCCTCACTCATTCCGTATCGCTGCATCTTCTCGACTCTCCACAAATCTCTGCACGCTCTCTGCACATCTCCTCACACTCTCGCCTCATGCAGCAACCCCACTCAAGTTCTCAAATAAACACGGAGGAGTGTGTGAAGCAAACCAAACCAGGTGGACTATGAACTGAATTCTAAACACGACGACACCAGAGCAACACTCAAGAATATTCCTACCGTCAGCTGCTTCTTTCCTGCCTTGAGGGAAACCTTTCCTCTAATAATTCCCACAATTAGAAAATTCAGCAAATGTTTACCATGGGAGAAAAATCACATTCGTTTAATAATGCTTAATAAAAGGCAAATCAGCAGCAAATTTATTTTGTAGGAATAAGATAGAGAAGCACTGTTCCTACCAGAAAATCTGACTTTTCCCCAAATATTGTATATATTTCCTTGGAAGAGGCTTGACCTTAGTGATGACTTCAATGCTATGGAAGAGAGCAAAAGATTGTGACAATTAGCATAAAGTGCCAGTTGAAATGAGAATATCTGACATATTGAGGCAAAGTCGGAAAACTGAAATATTTAATAATAGTCTCTGTACAAATTGCAGGATATTTAAACACACTTCAACTGGAAAACTATCTTTGCAGTTTAAATGATGACGTGTTATTTGGTGATGTTCAGATGTGAAGCCAGTGGAATTCAGTGTTACAGGTAGATTTCATGGTGTTGAATATACCAGACGTTTATGTACGCTTTTAATTTGGGGAAACTGGGTGACGAGTTTCATTATTTGCTTGAATGTAGAAATAAATAACCTGTACATACTATGGTGAGACCAAATGTATATAATATGGATAAGTTATGTAACTCTAAAGATGCCTTAATTCAATATAATTTAGCAAAATTTTGTAAAGAGATTACAGTGACATTCAGACATACATAATATTTATTTACTTACTGCCTGTTTTGTGTGAAGATGTGTGTGTGTTCTTGGTTGTTTTTTTATGTTCTGTCTGCCACAAGAATTCTGTATGTGTTGGCGTTCTCACTTACCCCAAGTGGGGTCTTCTGAGAATAAAACAGTAATTATTATTATTATTATTATTATTATTATTATTATCATTATTATTACTGAGTACTGTAACAATTTAACAATAACACAATTTCCCAGTTAAGATAAAATCACTATTTGCCGCAAAGTGTGGTCACTAACATAGAGGGATTTTGCACTAGCAGGATGCCTCCTGTGGGAAATACAGATTATTTCACAGCAACTGCTGACAGTTACTGTGAGACCCAGTCCTCTCCATATTTGGAGGGAAAGTCGGCTTATGTAATCATCATCAAATCCTGCCAGCTCATATCTACAGCTGTGTCACATGTAAGAGGCGTGTTGCCGGGGGNCCTTTGCAGCGGGCGACAAACAGAGGCCTCTCTAGGGGCCGGCTGAAAGTGACACGCTGCTGGGTGAGCACGACGGACCCAGAACCGGACGAGAAGCGGCCCTTGCACCTGAAACAAAGTACAAGTGTGCATTACACAAATGGTGAGAAAATAACATCCAGAACGAGCCAAATGTTTGCCGTGCTACATTTGATCTTTGGCTGGAACGCTGTTTACGCCACATGCTGCTGCAGCAGCACAGAGGCCAACATGTGATGATTGCGTTGGATTGATTTTGCTGGCAAAATTGTGAAACTTCACCAGCGGAGTGAAAAAAGGTTTCCGTCTTGGACACAGAGCTAAGCAAGTGTAAAAAAGTTCACACACATACACACACATACACACACACACACAAAATAAGGCTGGAGGATGAGTAAACCAAAAGGGGTAGACTGAGGCCAGGTATCCAGTGTATAATCTAAGAAGAGGATTTAGAGCAGAGGTTCACATTAGGTTGACCACTCAGACATGGAGGCTGAATGGACTGGGTCCAAGGGGAAGGAGACCCCCTCTGTGTACATAGCAACTGCACAGCCAACAACTTGTTACTGGGCTTCCAGGAGGCAGCTGGTGATAGAACACAAGATGCCCTGTGGGGCTTTACGGCAATCAGCAGCCGATACCCCACCCCCCCCACCAGCAGCCGAGTGGCAATTAAACGACAGGGAGGGATGGAGGAAAGCATAGGCAGGAATCAACTCCCGTCAGTCAGTCAGGAGCCCAGAGGCTGAGTGTGAACACACAGGGACACACTGGGTCACTGCATGAAGATCTTACCAGCCAGGGTAGAGGAGGTAGCGTGCTCTCAGCATCTGTGGCTCGTTGAAGCTGCTATCAGAACATATCAGATTCACGTCTTCACTCCTGGTGAGAAACAAGGAATGTCCATCAAGGCAGGGAAAGTTTATGTGTACAGCACTACTAGACACAAAGACAATTCTGCTTTACACCAATATAAGAAAAAACACAGAATACAGATTAAGAATTTTACTTTTAATAGCCAAAAAAATGATTACTATGGCATGGTTACGGCCACAACCCCCAAACACAAAACAGCGGAGAAAGTCAAAGAGGTGATTATGATGGAAAAGCTCACAGCCAAANACCCCCAAACACAAAACAGCGGAGAAAGTCAAAGAGGTGATTATGATGGAAAAGCTCACAGCCAAAATACAACTGAAAATGGACAGTTTTATGGATGTAAGGTTACCATTAATGTTAGCTATGTCAAAATGAAGAGAGAAAGATAAAGAAATGTATATATCCCCAGTATATGAGTTCAACTTAGAATATGTAATATTTATTTAAATATGTATAATCTTTTTTTATTTGTAATTCTTATTGTATATGCTTGATTTTGTTTTGATTGTCTTTGCTTGTATTGCTTTTTTTTCTTTAAATATGAAATAAATAAAAAGTTACAAAAAACAGAAAAAACATAGAATTCAGTAACGAAAAGGACATATATAGATATAGATATATATATATCTATATAGATATAGATATATATACACACACACACACACACACACACACACACACACATACATACAGGGTGTGTCCCAAAAAATTGCATACAGTTTGAATGATTATAATTCACTCAAACTTTCTTTTTTTACAGGTGTAACTGATCAGAATTAAAGACAGAAGCAAGACTAAGCAAAAGATTCTACACTTGTCTTCTTTAACTTGGATTATAAAACCTAGATATATCATAATAAACATTGTATTTATAATCATTCAGAGTGTGTATACATTTTTTGGGACACCCTGTATGTATATGTATGTGTGTGTGTAAATATATATATATATATACTGTATATAAAGAATCCATAAGACAAAATTTAAAAGGTTGAAGACATTTCAGACAATGACATTAAATGTTTAAGAGCTTCAAGAAGTTCTACAGTGCAAAAATAAATAGCCTCGGGTTTAATTCAACCCTGATTTGAAAGAGCTCAGTGATGTGGCTGACAGTAGACTTTCTGCAAGTTTGTTCCAAATAACTGGTGCACAGAAACTAAATGCTGCTTCTACATTCTACCTCTACATCAATAATGTAGAATTAACAATAAACTTTACAGAGGGTTTGATCTACTCTACTAACATGTATTAAGCATTACACATTGCTGTGTAAACCCTTTCCACGCCACTGTAAAAAGTTTTGCACTTGAGCTGACTGGAGTGAAAATGCAGGCTAAAAAAGATAAGAGCAGTTAAGTGACTGTTTGCGGCGCTGATCGTGATTCTGCGGGCGCCTACCTGGTGACAGCTCCTCTCTCTGCCAGTATGAAGGCTGCGGTGGGGTTGGCAGAGCGTACCAGCTGCTGAACATGCTGCATGAGAGGGTGCTTCTGCTCTGCTGTCAGCCCCGTGAACACCACTGTACTCACAATACCTGACATACAGCCAGGCACAAGAAGAGAATATGAAATCCACAAGAAACTGACTCGCCTTCACAAAAACACACAACCACTTTCCATGTAGCCATTTCAGAAATACCACTTTTGACAGAAGATTTCATTCACTGTTTTGACTTCAAGCTGAACTTTTAGCAAAATTCACATTTTTACTTTAAATCCACCAGAGAGAGAGAGAACCTTAGAAAGGACTAAAAGTGATCGAAGGATTAAAGTGTGGTTTTTGTCACGTTCTGGTTGTGACCACGCTCAATCTTTGGGCCTGAATGACTGACTGGAGCTGATTCCTGCCTCTGCGTTTGAAGACTGGAAGGTCAGACAGGACTTACCTTGGCTGCACTGCTCCAACAGCTTGGGAAAAGCAAACCTATATGAGAGGAGAGAGAGAAACATATTCTTAATATACTTATCAGTACCCGCTGTAATGTGTGCCCGCTTAGATGCTAACGATAAAACAAAGGCTGTGGGTTTTACATTCAGACTAGCGGACACTTTGCAGGAGCCCTCCAATAGCATTTGAGAACACTCTTTGGTGTTATGGCTGCAAATGAATCAGTAGCTAATCAACTATTATACACAGATTACACTGAAAACTACAATAATGACCATCTTTTTTTGCTGTTTTTCTTTATTTTAAAAGAATGTGAACCTAAAACTTGTGAACAGAGGTTAATATTTCATCCTGAAAATGAGCTTCATGTTCCAGCATGTCTGACATACCAGACACAAGTTTCAATTTATTAAAGAAACTTTATCTTAACCCAATGACACGTTCAACAGCATCAACTAAAACAGTAACTGCACCAAAGTTGTGCAGTGATAAACAGGCTAATTTGATGTTATAGCTCTTGGCTAGCAATTACGTTATCCATTCTAAGGGGCCATATTTCATACAATGATACCATGAATGTGACTGGCAACTGACCAATGTAAAAGCTTTGTGTAATTTCATTTAATCTTAATGTAATTTATCCAGAGTTTTACGATCAATCAGTGTTATCCTCCTTTCCCTGAATAACCATTCTGAGCCCTCCCCCCGTCCCAGACTCTCCCCTGGTGCTTTTAGGAAGCCTGCAGGCTGGGGATGATCAGCTATGTGAAAGACATTCATCTTTCCTGTCCTGATGTAATGAACTATCCACATCTGTTGCAAAGAATGGATCATGACTGACTGACGAGCTTCACGGAGGAGGGCGTGTGGGTCTCACATGTGGATCTGGGGCATTACAGGGCTATGCTGGNGGGACGGGGACAGGCAGGTCAGGCCTAAGCTGGGCTAACCACACCCAATTAGCACCACAGTTGGGTTCTACAGACCTCTACACAAACTATGGCAACAGTGACAGAAGATAGGAGGCTTGTCAAAGTTGCCTGAAATGGAAAAGTCAGTGCTAACTGAAGCTCTTGTTACACTTTTCCAAAGCTGCTCTAAGTCGAGCTGGTCTGAGTCATACTGAGGATCTTAGGAAGGAAACCCAAGACACAAACAGTGTAGCTATTCCAGAATCTATGCTGAATTAGTGCTGTACACAGCGATGGCCACTCCCCCGTTTATCCTGCATGTGTGCTCTGTTATTACTGCAGATATTTATTTCTGAATGCTTATGAGCTGAATAAAACTACTTCTTTGGAGCTCAAAATTCATGTCTCTGAACCACCTAATTACTGGGGCATCCTTTGTAAATTCTGTTGGCTTTGCACTAAAAATTTAAAGAGTAAAGAAGCAGCATCGTTCACCAAGCATGCAGTAACGATATGCCCTTTAGTAAGTGCAGTGGAAAACAGGCTATTAGCTGGAGTGGTATGTCATATTGTGTGGAACGGCTCGGTCAATCTTCAGCAGCATGAAGCTCCGTAAGCTTCATCTAAAGCCTGTAACAAAAGGAGAGTGAGATTAAATGTAGGACTGATCCTCTCTGGAAAAAGGAAGCAGCCTTTAGGTTTAATAGCTGAAAGTGTCATGTAACCTCACCCTGGAAACCTCCTGTGCTCCAACAGTTTATCAGCATCCCTCCCTGTCTGTCACGCTCTGCTCTGTTTATGTGTTAGTAAAACAGAGCAGGGTGAAAGTCTCATTTGTTTTTGCTTAATTAGCTGCTTAAATTAGCTGCTCTTCCTCCCTTCACCTCCAGTCGGTCCATTTTTACTAACTGATGCCTTGTGCTCCGGATGTCACTGTTTGAGTTGTAGATGTTTCGATTACAGTCAGGGATATAACCACAGTTTCATAATTATATTTATTATGAAACGCACACAAACACACACACCACAATAGGGGAGAGGTTGACGTGTTTAAGTAACTGCAAAATGACAGTGGAAAACTAAGACAAAGCACCAATTATAGGAATTTTCTGAGCTGCTAACTTTAGCTAGCAGAGTTTTTTACCTTAAACCTGCTGCTAACTTTAGCTAGTGGAGCGTTTTATCTTGACTTGGCCCTGCAGGGCTGGATGCTGATCTTTCAGATGCTGAAGCATGTTAGATGTTGGAGCCTTTAGTTGTGACTTCTTCCTCAACTGCATCCTGCTCATTTTTAACATACAGTAAATGCTCCACGCTGATCATTTAATGCGTTTTTACGGAATATAAGGCTTGGATGTTGAATTAAAACTGAAAGTTGTTTTGGGTTCTAAATTTTTACGATTTAGAAACTTTGACTTTTCTAAGTGCATGTAACAGTAAAACAGCTGATATCACCGTCCATGTGACCACACATTTAACAAAAGAGATTTTGTTAGATTCTAGGCAAAATCCCAAAGGTTCCACAGATGCTGCTTTAGTCTACAGTCATAAGTCACTCTATTTTTTGTTAAATCATTTTACCTGTGCTCCATGCAGGAGGTGAGGGGGTCCACACAGGCAGTAACAGCTCCAATGGTAAAACAGGCCTGGACAACCGGGTCAGGGTGGAATAGAACTGCCTGGACCACATCCAGAACGTCTGTGTATCTATAGAAAAAGAGAACCAGCGTTTACAAGTCAACACACACACAAAGAAAGGGTGATTCACTCAGTTTTGTTTTTTCAACAAAAACATTACTTTGTACTATAAAGGTACAAAAGATGCAGCTATTAAGACTTATCATAAATACGACAATGAAACTGGATGTTGTAAATATCAAGGTAATGAATCACATTTTTCCCTAAATGAATAAGAGGGGTTTCTGGAATTGAACGGTGCATCTTAACTTCTTTATTCCTTGGCCGTGTCGGGCTGCTCAGTGGGAGATTTCCTTACCCAGGTGAGAACAGCAGCAGACGGGGTTTGCCTCCTGAGCCTCTCTGGCTCTCCAGGAAGTTGGACAAGTATTGCTGGAGGTGAGAGGCTGAGAAGCTGTCAGGACCAGGCTCGTACATCACCCACCTATGGGTGCAAAAATGCAATCTAGTGTTGTTCTTCTTNCCTATGGGTGCAAAAATGCAATCTACTGTTGTTCTTCTTACAAAAATTTTTTTTTTTTAAATAAAAGAATTACAAGAATTACAAAAATTACTGAAAATGTGTATGTAGCTGTGTTTGGTTTTCAATTTTTTTTTTTTTTTAATATTCTTAAGTTCCAGGATGCAGATGAATGAGTGTGGTCACTTTTGATGAAACCAGAGGAACCTTGCTGGATATAATTCTCTCACCTTTCACGTCCTTTGCTCAGCTGGAGCAGGGACTTGCAGAGCCTGTTCTTATGGCTTCCTGGTAATCCAGTGATGATGGCAACAACAACCTTTTCAGACATTAAAAAAAAAAAAAAGCTCACATTTGCTAGTATCAGCTCTACCCAGATTCACCATCTTATTTTTCAAATAAGACAGATCCACTGTCCCTCAGTCTGTGTGCTCACCTTGTCTCCCTGGTTACTGGCTGGGCTCCTCAGTTCTGCAGAGAGGAAGAGCGACTCCAGGTGGTCATTCAGAATGGGCTCCTGACTGATGCTGCTCAGCGCAAAGTGCTGCAGAAACCTGGCAGAAGACAGAAATCAGTAAAAACAAAGCCTGTCACAAAGAGATGAGATCTGATTACTTGCATTTGTTTTGCAGCAGTTTAAAAAATATTTTCTCACTCTTAATATTTACATTATTTTGTGGAATACTGTAGTGCAGTTAGTTTGATTTATGTGCATATAAAAAGACTGGAGAAATATATGTGAAGGTATAAAGGGGAGAATTCTTTTATCTTTCTTTGGGTTCAGTATGTCAATATTTGCTACTCAAAATTCAGATTGTATTTAATGACTCCTCTTCTGAGCTTCTGCTTAATTTCTTGCTAACATTGAGACCAGCTGCCTTCACTGAATCCTAATGAGACTCCTCACTTCTCTTCTGTTCGCACAATATGGGAAACGTGGTTTCTAACCCCTTTGTGACTATCAGAGTCCTTTTAATGACCTAAAACTTCAGAGGAAAATACATTAAAAGAAAAAGCTAGGAATTATGTGCTACGGTGACAGTTAATCCCAGACAAGGTAAAGCGGATGAACATTTTCAACACTTTTTAAACTGACTTCCCAGAAAAACAAGAGCCGAATAATTTTAATTGGCGCTGTATTTTTGTTGCAGGTGAACATCTAATTACAGCGGGAGAGGGTTGCTTTAGGGAAGACCAAGATTTGTCTGAAAAGTGGCACATTACCCTTTCATACTGCCATTTTTGCTTCTGCTGTAATTGCAGGAACGATGTGCACGTACTTTTCTTTTGGGCAGATAATGAAGTTGTGTTACATTATATGCTTTCATGCAGCAGGTAACAGAATCCATGAGTGGACGGTCCCACTGTGAATGAGTGCACTGCACAAGAAAAACGCACTGAAATGCTCGTATGAGATGACATAGTAATGATTAAGCGATACCCTGCATTAGGCTTATTACTGGTTGGCTGTGTGATTACTGTGTGTTACTGTGTGACAGCAGTGTGTACTAACATGTCCTGTTCTGGCAGCTGGGAATACGAAGTCTTCAGGCTGCCTCGGCGTTTGGCCACAGGAGGCTCCTGACTGTCGTGTAGCTTCTGCAGTCTGGTGTGCCTGTACGAGAAACATATTCACCTTTTTTTTTTTTAAATCGCGTCTTAATGACAAACATCCATGTTTACAGAAACACAATAAATCTTTTGTGATATGTGTACCAGATAGCTTGTAGGACTATTCAGATCTTCTCACATGGTGCGGGAGGTGCCTCCATACAAAGTTTATGTTGCGACATTGATCATATTTGATCTCCATAATCAACCTTTTAAAATACAGCAATACACAACAGAATCTGCAGGAGACAGAAAACTGATTTGAGCTTTTGAAGGAAATAGAGTTTACTGACATGTTTCTCTGATTCCAGGTGAGCTGCTCTTGCTCCACCATCAGAGGAATCAGTCCAGAGTCTGAATTTTGCCACACTGGCAAAACCTGGAAAAAAAAAAAAAAAAAAANAAAAAAAAAAAAAAAAAAGAACGAAATGAAAACTGAGCAATAAAGTTTACAATAAAGTACAGATACCTACAGAACCATGCGATGATGAACCTGTAAGCTAGGTGTGTGGGAACACTCACACATCAACATGGCTGCTCTCATACACGGCTTCTGATTTTCCAAGTGGAAAAGCATGAAAGCGTCTCACCTTGGAATAGAAAGCTCGGTGGCTCTTAGATCTGGGCTGAAGAGCAAGGACCAGACACTGGTCAGAGGTGTGGAGAGGGAAAGGGAGGTGTGGAAGCAGGCTGCTGTTGTACTCCACAAAGAGAGAAGCCACAGCGCTGGAGTCCTACCATTCAGAGGAGACATGCTGAATCACACACACATGTTGGTACCATGAACTGTATCCACATCTGCATAGTTTCATTTTATTTCAAAGCCAGTATCTCTGGTACAGTACATGTTATCAATGTGAGTCACTTCAAAATGAATTACACATGACGTAGCTCAAAGGTCACAAGATTAACGTACCGCGTCGTAGAACCTGATGTTGCTGATGTGGTCCTTGGACAGGGTGATGCTTCCATATTGAGAATGGACAAACAGGAGACCCTCAGAGAAGAAAACGACCTTCCCTACAAACCGCAATCATATTTCTGTTTCACATACAGTGTTTGAATCTGACTCTGATTATTAGTTCCGTGCACAGGTGGAAACGTAGGAGCTGAAGCTCAACCTGCTGTTTCATTCAGCGTAACACCTCATATTAATGGAGATCATTACCTTCTTCAGGTGTGGACATCTGGCTGCTGGAGAACAAGTATGCGGCATCTGCTGCAGTCAGAGCGGCTCCCAAACACGTGCCTTCTTCTTTCTGCTGCACACACAAACACGCAGAGGTCACATACACATATAAGCATACACTGCACAGGTGTACTTCAGCGCACATGTGAAGCTGAACTTACCTTAGTGAGCTGCTGAGCCTGCTCAGACTGCTTGACATCAGATTCCATCTAAAATAAACATGATCAGAATAATTTTGGCAGAAAATAAACAGGGTGGAAAAAAAACGACTTTTATTCTTAAACTAAATGTGGATATGTGTAATTATTTGAATGCAGAAACAATAAAGAGCATTTTATTTTCTGGGTAAAGATGTATTGTTTATTCTCAACTGTAAAAATCAATAAAGCCATGCCACTACAGTCTGAATCCAAACACTGACACGTTTTGTATTAATGATAACCCTACAGGAATATGTGATTGTCCTTCATTTTCAGCTGCATACACACCAGCCAGCAGGAGTAGCGAGGCACGGTGGTGGTGAGGACGGTGTAGCAGCTGTCTGAGGACACAGTGCCATCTGCAGGAGACAAAAACAGACTTGCGTGGCATCGGGCATAAACAACAAAGCCAAAGGATGACAAATGCTGAAGCTGAAATCAGACATATAATCTTTAAAGCAAGAAACAGGCTATTTTTAACTGGCTGTTAGCAGTGCACCGAGCCTCGGCCCTGATTATGTAAATCAAATTTCCTTTGTGGCATCAATCGGCAATCCATTTTAATTTGACTTAATCTGATCTGCGTGGTACCTTTCTGCTGAATGTTGATGCTGGACTCTAAGAAAGACTCGGAGAAGACCACGGAGCCCAGATCCCCCCGACCCCACTGCAGGTCTGGGATGTCATGGACAGTCATAGAGGCCTTAGACAGAACAAGTGATAAAAAGAGCTTTTTCAAGCAAAATCACAGACGTTTTTACCATCCATATATTTAACATGTCAAGCAGAAATGAACTTACGGTTTTCACTACATAATGGCTTTCTTCATCAGTAAGAGGAATGATCCTAAGCAAAACAGCAAAACATTTTTTTTTTAAAATGCAAGCCAAAGACACAACAAACTACATGAATATAACCCATTTTACATGTCTGAGGGTGAAAATAAAATATTTGAACTAAATATTAGCACAAAAAACAAGATATAATGATGCATTAGCACCTACTTTCCTTCTTTATTCACTGCCACAATGTTGAATTCGGTTTTGGACCTGAGGAGAGAAAACACAGAATGAAGTCTAACAACAAATCTGAGCTAACCTAACTAAAGAGGCATTAAGTAGGTGAAATAAATCAATGGGTCACATAAGCAAAATCTTCAAAAATTTCAAACTCCAATATTTTTGTAAAAACAAGCAAAAACAAAAAAAAGTCTTCAAATCCAACAAAAAGACATCTTAAGTATTGAATCTGTGCTACTGAGAGCTCAACACAATTAAATTACATGTCTTTTTAATTGCCAAATTAGGCTAAAATCTGATAAAATTCATACTGAGAGAGGGGTCGCTTGATGTTACATCATTTCCTGGACACATGCAGTGAAACTAAAATAATTACCTGAGAGCGCTGCGGTACTGACTTAAATTCATCGAGTCCAAAGCCATCAGGAAGGTGTGCTCTGCTACATCCTTGGCCTAAAAAAATATTTAAAAAGAGATGAAATTTGAAGGAAAATACTTGTAGCTCCATAAATTCTTAGTGAGCGGTCCTCGCTGCGACACGAACTCATTAACATCTGAGCTACAGGGACGACTGTCTGCTCAGAGGAACGTTGTCTCAGTATTTTTCACTTCATATCTAACAAAACCTGGAGAAGCCTCATGATAAAATAAGTGAGCTGTTTTTTTTTTTGTTTACCTTGGCAGCACTGGAGATAGAGGAGTAGCATTTGATTCCTGAAAGAACTGCTTGAATAGTAGCTGAATAAATCTGCGATAAAAGCCTGAAAAAAAAAAAAAAAACTCCCATTAAAATGCTCCGCTCATTCAGAAGCATTTAACACAATTTGAAGCTTACTGCGAAATGTATTAAATTCATATTACTTACAAGACATCTGTGTTCTTTTGTTGTGTGTTTTGATTTCCTGTGATTGAAAAACAGAATGTAAAGAAATGTTATTATAAACACTGAACAGCATTTTCACATTATACTTCAGGCCAGTTCATTAATGCGTAGCCAAGCAGATATTATAAGTACTCAGGTTTTGAGATATTTATTTTCTATGAAAGAAACAGTCCTGATGAAATCTATTCAGATCTCCATTAAGACATTTTGGATTTTATAAGTAAGATGGACTTTCTTTTTGGAAAGGTGCCTTAGTATTGAAATTTTCAAATGGTATTTTTTCAATACTTATAGCGACAATATTCCACTCATATTGATTGTATTGATTGGCAGCAGAATCCTAAGCAGCAAAATCTTATCACCTACAGTGCAACTAAATCTACCTGCATGTCTGTATAACACTTGTGGGTTACTTTTATTTAACGTAGAGGTTAAAGAAACCCAGGGCTTAAATAAAAAGAGCTTCAAATGTAATTTACACAGAGCTTTCATTAGCTCTGATTAAAGGACCATACCACCCATTTTGCATGTTTGAGCCTAATATATTCACTTTTCATATAAGTAACACTACTAACAATGATTTCCCAAAGCATACTACTGGAACGGTGATTTAAAAATGTTTTTCCTACCTTCCAGACCTCCATTCGTTTCAGTTCATTCTGCTATTAAAATCAAGTTGTTGGTACTTGAAACGTTCTTGGGATAGGTAATCCGTCATCATGAACAAGGCAGGTTTTTTTTTTAGAAGTTACGTAATTTTAGCGTTTAAACGCAGTAAAAAGCGTAGAGTGTATGTATGCCTCCACCAGGGAATATAGTCCCAAAAGAAGACCTGCGTTTATGGAAAAATTTAAAGGACTGTGACTTCATAAGGCTGTGTAACTATTAGCAGGAGAAACATGGATTTTTAAGGTGGGTGTATCACTTGAATATTTGATTTTGAAAGATTAAGAGATTTTGCAAAATATCAGGAAAGCTGAAATACGGTTTTATCCTTTTGGAAATGATTGTCAGTAACATAACATGTATGAAAATTTAATATATTAGGCTCAAACATGCAAAATGGACGGTATGGTCCTTTAAAGAGACAGAGCAATAAAAAATTGTAATGTGAAGCTGTGCCATGCAGGAAAAGTCAGACAGTAACATCTTACCGAGGTACGGCGTGTGAGTGGTCCCAAAGAAATATGTGCGAGAGCAGGCGAGAGGTCCTTTGGGAGCAACGCAGCGCAGAATCTAAAGGAGAAGAAAGGTTAGCTGCATACTCATCAATCCCACTTTACACACATCAAAAACACTGAGATCCTGAAAAGTCACGGCTTATGGCTTTTCATCACTTTCTGGGCTCTGATGTTCTCTTCAGTTCACTAAAACTATGATCTCACTACTTTAGATAAAAGTCTAAGGTGAAAAAAGGGGAAAAAAAAGGAAAAAAAGAAGAAAAAAGGAAAAAAGGAAAAAAAAGGGGAAAAAGGAAAAAAGAGAAAAAATAGAAGACAAAAAAAGGAAAAAAGGGAAATGAAGAAAAAAGAAAAAACAAAAAAGGGAAAAAAGAAAAGGAAAAAAATTGAAAAAAGACAAAAAAGGAAAAAAGAAAAAAGGAAAAACGGAAAGAGGAAAAAATAGTCTAAGGTGGTTATTTGTTGTTGCTTCACCAGGTGGTTCCAGTTTTCCTCTTTCAATTGAGCAATGATGTATTCAAGATTAAATACAAATATATTTAATACCAGTCAGAGAATTTTTGCAGGTTTGCTTTATTTAACAACAGGCAGATTTCTGAAGCCAAAGAGGAACGTAAGAATATACAGAATTAGCTGTGTAATTATAATAAAGGCATCAGGAGTTTTCTCAGTTCTGATGTATTATCCAAGCATTCCCGCTCATTTCGCTTGTGTTCCTGGTGTCTTACCATGTGTCTGGCTGTGGAACCCTGAGGCCCCGTGCTGCGGACCTGGTGACTCTCCGAGGGAAAGTTGAAGGAATAGTCCTCCAGATCCTCTAGAGAAGAATGACTCCCGAACAACACAAAGGGCTGCTGACTTTTACTGAAAAGAAGGAATAGATGTGATTTTTACTCATTTTTTAATAAGTAGTAAGACAGCTCTACAGGTCTTTGATGGTATTCGATATTCCTGAATGTGACAAACCTTTTATCCGAGATGTTGCTTGAGATCAGTCCGTGGTAGTAATAAATACGGAATGCCTGTGGATTGATGGGAACATGTTTTATATGTAAAACAATGAGGCTCAATGATATTTCAACAATACTCATATATTTAAAGCCAGTTAAGCAGAATACAGCTTGTTCTCATTCCAGCCACGAAGTGCCTCATCGCACTGAATAAAGTATGATAAGATGAATTTAATTTCATTTAATTTGAAAGATAATGACCAATAATATTACATTATTGTTCAGAGAGTTCCCTTCTGGTCAGAATATGAACGTACCTCTCCTGCCTGGGCTTCAGACAGCTCCATGATGGACAGATGACTTTCCAGATCCATGCTGGAGAAAAAGCTGCTCCACTGCTTCTCAAAGTTCACCAAGTCCTGAAACAAGGACGGAGGGTCCGCACATCATCATCCTGACCTCCAGTAATTACTCATCATACTGACCACCAATAATTACTCCTATGATTGATCAGTTTTTCCAATTAATTCATGAATAAATTCCTTAAATGTAAAAATAAAAAAAAGACAGATTAACAGAACCCAAACTGATGCTTTAAAATGTCCCAGTTTGACCAATAGCCAAAGAACAAAAAAAAAAAGAAAAAAAGAAAAAAGAAAACATTTCAGTATGAAAATGTTGATGAATGAATAGGGCTTTGTCCCAGCAGACGTTTTGATTTGTTGAATACAGATGTTTGGTGTTATCTGGCTGTGTAAGGGCACCGCTGCTGCTGTGCGTGTCACAAAATAAGCGCTGTAATGGTCAGACAGCTGCATGGAATCGTAAATCATGAAGAAAAAAGGTTAGAATTTCCCTGGAGAACACGGGCATCGATCCCGCTACCTCTCGCATGCTAAGCGAGCACTCTACCATTTGAGCTAATTCCCCTGTAACACAACACCCCAACAGGCACTTGAAGACTTGAAGACTTCAAAATAAAAGTCTGTGCTATGCAGGATTGCTGTTAATATAGTAAGTGATTAAACAATGACCTATATAATCACAATTTAACAGCAAAACTATAAACGGTAACTGAAATCTATAAAGTTAAACAATTCCAATGGTTCAGTGATCATTAATATGTTAGATGGTGGTCTGGAGTTGATCAAACATGTCACAGGATGTAGTGGTGGTTAGAATAGTTAATGATTACCTCTGTGAGCAGCTTATCCAGGGACATTGGGTCGAGTCTGTTGTAGACCTGCCACAGCCTCTCACTCATGTCCATTAGCTGGGAAAAAAAGGGAAATAAAGATGAAATGAAGCAGAATGCACAGGAGCATATGAAGCCAAAGTGCTTCATTTTCCCCACTTCAGCATTTCATCAGATTCACAGAAAAATATCTTTCAGTATATTGGCCAATTTTAACATCAATCTTTCTTTTATTAATGTTTGAAGGTACCTTGTATTTCATGGTAAAAAAGCTTCCGCCACCGATTCCCTCCAGAGCAAATGCTTGAATTATGGGCCATTTTTCCACCATAAACATGTCAAACTTCTGCATGTGTCCTAAAAACAGTAGAACAAGAGTAATTATACATATTGCTTCTGCTATTAATGGTAAGTATGCAACTACTGGATTACTGTGATGTAATTTAATACGGTAATACTTTTCAAACGTTGTTGGATATGCATGTGGAGATTGAACTGTGAGGATTCTGTACCCTGGCAGCTGTAAGGTACACCGATACGGTGGCAGTCCTGCACCATCGTGACAAAACTGGAGATTTTGAACTCCTCTGCAGCTTCCTCGTCTTCATACTGAGTGCAGAAGTGGGACACGCAAAATGTTCAAAACACGATGAAAGCAATTTTGATATCTTCAACCAACTTTGTCACAATTAAAAATGCATTTGTAGCTACGAGAGCTCCAAACAGACCGAGTCACAAATGCAAACTGCAGGTACGGCATACGTTATTCTGTCCTGTTGTTTTCAGGTTTAAAAAGATGAGAGCCTAAATGTAAAATGAAAAGAGGAAGCAGGAAGTTTCACCTCTGCCTTTGTCATGCAGTAGAGATGCAGGTTCCTCCAGTGCGACACGTAGGGCAACAGGTAACTGTAGTTCACTGGGTTGCAGTACAGGTGGACACACTCTGCCTTGATCAGCAGGATCATATCTGCCAATCAGAGATTTGGAAATTTCATTCATTCATTCAAATCACTTCATTTGTCAGAAGAAATAAATAAAATAAAGCAAGTGGGAAAACATTCAGATTAAATGTACAGTGGCAAGAAACCAGAAAACTCACCATCCAATATTTCTTCAGGAAACTCATCTAAAGCATTTTCCATATTCAGCTGGTTCCCTCCATATAGTCCATAGAACAGGTATTTGGCCAACTCGGTGCAGCCCATATTATATCTGCTGTCAATCCCTGAAATACAACAAAACAATCATCATCAGTTAGTCAGTCATCTTAATTACCATGTAAATTGGAAAGTTTTATGGGAGTGCAGTCCAACAGTTCCGATGGAAAAAGATTACAAAGATTTGTAACTTAACTAACCAAGAGAGCACAGGATGCCTTCAGGAGCAGCAGTGCTGCCGTCACAGAGCAGAGACTGGACATGCCGCAGACGACAGCAACTGAAAAGAGGAATAAAAAGCTACATTTAAAAAAAAAATCTGATCTCATTAACGTTCAATTCAGAATAATGTGAGCAGGTTAACTGTGTTACGTCTAAACAGAAGTGAATTGCATTAATCAAAGAACAACAAATTCAGAGATGCTTTCTCCTTAGTACAGCTTCACTTTCATATCTCATATCTGTGACTTAGTACCTCAGATTTCCAAATTTCCTCCCAGATTATTGTTTTTTAAGCATTTCAAAATTACAAAATAGTTTTGCTATTATTTGGTTATTATAAGATTGGTTATAAGTTTTCTCATAATTATAAGATGACTATGAAAAAGTACTTATAATTTTATAATCTACATAAAATGTTATTTTATTAAAATATCATCATCATCACATTCTTCATTTAAATTCATAATAATAACAACAACAATAATACATGTTTCAGTTTAAATATGCTTTAGCATTTACGGAAATGTGCAAAAAGTAGTTATTCATGTCATATTTGTATTTAACATAAAAATAAATTTACTTTAGCTTTTCTTAATTTGAGTTTCCCTTTGGGACCAGTAACATCTATTCCCATTTTAACATACTTAATATTTTATTTTCTCATGTTTGTATGTATGCTCTTGCTGCTCATTCTTTGAAATGAGTTCTGCATTAGCTAGCTGCAGCAACAGAAATGTATTGGACTGTAGCTAACGCTGCAGGCAGCATCATTTCGAAGAATGGATGTTATGGCCCAGCTGAATAAACATGTAGCTCAATAACATTAACTAGCCGTGAAGCTAAAGGAGTTAGTTTGACAGCTTACTACTGTTTATTAATTAATGGCGGGAATGTTAACATTAGCTAACAATTGCTGGTAATTAACGTCGACAAATAACGGACGGCTGTTTATGCTAGCTAGTTAGCTTCCCAGTTTCACCGGAACGTCGTATCCGTACACACATTTCGATTATCGGCATTACCTGACTGCTGGATTGATTCTGGAGTATTTTCCGTTAACTCTCCTTATACCGGCCATTGTAATAGTTGTTACCGTGCACAAAAATTACGTTTCAAATCGAACAACGTTATCGATTTTCAGACGGAAGAACTACATCTTTTCCATCACCCTGGAGAACGTCTACACAAGATAGCATAGCAACGGGCTGAACCATTCCACGTTTAGGGGTGTATGGAATACTCTTTATTAATTTTTCGTTGAAATCTTGATCATATTGATCACGTTTTGATATTATTTCTAACACCAGCCGTTATGACTACATCGAGGGATTTGATATTGACCAAGTAATAGTTTGTAAGAAAGAAATACGTCTTGATATACATAACATCCCCCCCCTTCTGCGTCCTGTTTGTTTTGGGTCGTTTTGACAGCACTGAGTGATGGTGCAATCCCTCAGTAATCCCCATTGTGTCTGTGTGAAGGAACTCAGTGCCTGTCAGTGACATGCACATTTCCTTATAGCTATCATAATATATGCATTTTATGAGGAAAATTATTTTGAACCTTTTAATAACCAGCTTTGTTTTAAACTGATGCTGAGTCTTTGTGAATTTGCTCCCAGAATTCTTTGAGCTACCCGCAGGTGAAGGACCTGCTCTCAGGTGTGGACAAACTAGTTGCCTCCCATGGGGGGCGCTGTTACCCAACAAAAAGGTTTTCTATGGAGGAGCTGCAGGAGAGGAAGAAAGAAAGGAAGGAGAGCTGGAAGCAAATTATGATTCTTGACATATTGTGGAATCAACACCCGTACAATGTGATACAGTCCCTTACAACATCCATAGAACAAATTCTATTTGATGCGTATAATGCTCATGTTATTAAAGGACTACACCAGTGGTTTTGCATTGCTGAGTCCAATAAATACTACACACCTTATGTTACTGACAACTTTCTACACTACAACAAATCACAACAGAAATTATTTTGCCTGATTCTAACATTTAACAGCATCCAGACAGGGGTGGAGTGAGAGAAAAGCCACCACAGCAGATTTTTTATTTTGGGATTTTCCCAGTGGATATGAGCTCATATCTGACAGATTTATGATCTGTTGATTGCTTCATAGTTACATCCTTAACTCAGATAACAAATCAGGGTGAAGAAATTACACAACTGTATTAAAACAACATGACTCCTGCAAAATGTTATATTATTATTAAGGCTGTTAATAGGCAACAATTCAAGAATTTCTGTTCAGTCTGGAACACATTGTACTAGATTATCTTGTAACTTCAACATTTAAATAATGATCCATGTTATCTGCAGTCATTAACATTCAGTACAGTCACTATAATCTTGTTGTTTATTTCTTCTATGGTTGTGCTGCAACTGGTGATTATGTTTGTGTTGAAACACACCATATAAATCACAGCAGGCACGATATCTTAGTGTGATTACTTTATTTTTTCCTTTATAAGGTGATTTGATAAAGTAAATGTGAAATAGTGTGGAAAATATTAATCTGCTTATATTTTGTAGTATGTCACCATATTACTCCATCTATTTTGGAATGTGAAACATTGTCATCATACTTGTCATTTGTCCTGTGAAAACGTGATCTCTTCAGCAACAAAAACCTTTATTTAACTTATATAACAATGCATTTCTGAGATAATCCAGTGGGTTTTTAATCTATCTAATCTAAGAGGCATAAGTCACTTTTGTAATTTTTCTTTTAGTTGCCCGTAGGTGTGAATGAGAGCGTGAATGTGTTTGTCTCTGTGTCAGCCCTGCAACAGACTGGCGATCTGTCCAGGGTGAACCCTGCCTCTCACCCTATGACCCTCAACAGGACAAACGGGTTTAGAAAATGGATGGATGGATGGATGAATTTGGCTTTTATTTGAGGCCAGCAGAAGGATTTAATTCTGAAAGGATGACTCTGCCACTCTGTATGCCAAAGCACAGCATCCTAGTTTTAGCATTAGCTCTGAGCTAACTAAACCATCTTTTGGGAAAATGACAGTTTTTTGGAACTTAAATGGTGGTGTTCACTTTCTACGAAGGCCAAGGAGCTACCACCTCAAAGCAACTTGGACTCTGGACGCCACCTAGAGTCCCTACAGATATGTCGTTTTCACTGGAAAGTGACTGTATGAAAGATTTCAGGATTGCATGTAAATATGGCTGCTGCTGAATATGTGTTTCTTTAAGTGCTCTGGTCTGAGGGTGGAGTGGGTTCCACGCCCATGATGTTGTCAATCCACTGAGTGTAGTGAGAAATGATGGTGTATATTCCAGGCTTTTTAATTTGGCCACACTTCTTCCCTCCATTAGAAGTGATGCCCACTGCCACCCCGTTGTAAAGCAGAGGACCTCCAGAATCACCCTGAACGGATGAAAGAACAGCAGTTTAGGAAGTAAAATATGCAGAAATAAGCATATCTGGCACCAAAATTTGGCAAATAGACAATCTGCAGGGTCTCATTTGAGTGGGGATGTGAGCTCTTCTCTGCAGCACCATGTTGAAATTTCCTTGACTGATTCCATGTAAATATCAGATTATAATATTCACATCAGATCAACCAAGGACTCATAAACCATGGGTGTGGTTTGCTATAATTTTATACTGTATTTTATATTATTTTCACGTATCTTTCATAATACAACAGTTGGTTGGGGAGTCCAGCAGGTGGCCAATAATTTTTGCACGGTGGCCATGGTTCCCCCCAGCCACTTGGGGTGCCATTGAGCACATTACTGTAGTTAACTATGCATACAGTATGTACATATATGTATTTAAATTACAGTTTTGTATATTAGTGAGTATTAAAGTTAGTGCATTTTAAATAAAATATCAAAACTAAAACTTACATCACAAGAGTCTTCTTTCTTATATGGTTGGTCACAAGGGTCCGCACATAATTTGTGTGCACATATCATGTTTTTGGTGAACTTTCTGCCAAAGTAGTCGCTGCGTGCACACCGTGCTGGGTTCACCACTTCCATGAAAACCTCTTTGAGCTTGTCTGGTCTGAACCCCAGGTTATCAATGGATCCCCAGCCGGCTGTGTCCACCTCTGCATCTGTACCAGGGTTAGTGCCACCTGCTCGCAGGAATTCTACCGTTTTAACAGCTTCAGAGCTGTTAAAGGGACGATCCAGCTGTTAACATCATACAGAAAATCACTGTGCACAGATGCTAAAGGTGAAATTTGAAATTATATTCATCATTTTCACTTCAATGTCCATGTATTTGTCTTCTACCGAAAAGCACAGAAATCTTTTTAACCTGTGAATAAATAGCAAGAGTTTTATTCCAAAGCACAGGATTATAATATATCTGCAGGTGGACTTCTTGGACTTTTTAGGACTTTTAAATAATATATCAACAAGTCAGTTTTGAGATTTTCTTGCTTTCAAGACTCACATTTACTTTCTGAGTTTTTGTAGTGGAAATTAAGAAACACTGACCACTGAATTTGACATTTAAAGGCACTTCAACCCCATGCAGCCAGGTATTACAACCATGTTTTATAAGAAAACACAAAAAATATATTCGTCATGCATTTCTAAAGACTGTGTTACTGACAAATGACACAAAATATGACCTTACCTTAATTAAAGCAATATCATTATCATAATTTAACGCGTTGAATTCTGGGTGATTGTGAAGCTCCAAGATGTCAAAGGTTTGTTTTGTCTTTTCTGGTTCACTCAGAGAATGGACACCCAACACAACTTTCCTTCCATTTGCCCTGTGGAAAAGAGCACAATCTTATAATACTAATGAATCCTCAAAACATGGTGTGGTGCTGCTAAATAAGCATTCTTATTTCTACTAAATAAGCATCATGATCACAGCAAGTGGGTGTACGCTGTGTGTGGTGCTTTTGGTCAGACCAGCCTGTATGAAGCTTCTTTATATGTGATATGACTGATTACTGTGTCGCTGTCGATCATATTTGTGGTTTTGTAAAGGTGGAGATATGACTTGAAAAATGTGAAGGGGGGGCCGCCAAAGTAAAATCTTGGCTATGGCCCCAAAAAAAGGTTAAGAGAATATCCAATTCTCCTATTCGAAAACAAATTTAAAACTATTTGAAGTTAATAATTGTACCATCAGCTGTCATTTAAGCTGTAGAGAATGTGTAAAGACATTGGAAATTACTTCTTAAACTGGTTTAAAAAAAAAAAAAAAAAAAAAGCCATGCCATTAACACACTTGAATTACAACTTTCTATGATAAGCTCAGAACTAATCAATCAACCTTCATATGTGGCACATTGTTCCATTGTTAACATTCACTTCATGCCAACTTTTGACTGACATACAGTAAAAAAAAAGAAAAACCTTTTCAGGAAGGCAGGAGCTTCGTTGTTATTGGGCACGGAACTGTGTGTTGTTTTGAGGTTTCAGAGAACCAGGATTATTACTGTAACCTGATTCTTTTTTTAAATCATGGACTTTCTGTTTTCCATATGAAACTACCTTCATGCAGAGAAGATGTGGACTCACCCTGTTGGCAGACAGTGTACTGCAGTCATAACCCACTCATCTGCTACCACAAACCCTCCACATTCATGTTTCAGATTCTCACCGTCTGGTACCTGGATGGACGCCATGTATGGACGTGAGTGTGGCGCCGCCTCCCTGCCACCTATTATGCCCTCACCTGATAAGATCCAAACACATACATGCAAATTTAATGATGTGTTTAACCCTATGAAATAACAGGATTGAGACTCTGTAGACTTGTGAACGAGTCAAAAGTGAAAAGACTTAATCAATAATGGATCACATGACAATCACCTACAATCAAGGATTTATTTTCTTTTTTCAATTTTTGGGATTTTTTTTTTTTTTTTAAAGGTAAACAAGAACTTTCTAGAATGATTTCCTAGAATCATGTTCTTTTCTAGAACAATTTTTTTGATTGGATTACATTTTATCTCGGATTACACAGTTACAAAGTCTTTCAGAATAATAAAAAAGTTTGTATTTCACATTGAAAAGTTTCCATGCAATAAATGATACACTAAGTATAACCAGCTGAGTGTTAAAAAAAAAAGACCAATCAATAAATACTGCATCAATTTTAATGAGTACAAAGACAGCTTATTAGAGTACCAACAGTGTGTATTTGCAGCAAAATACAGAGAAAAAAAATATTATTAGCAGAAACTTACTGTGTGAAATGAGGGCAAACACACAAAGAGCAGCGGCCACGAGCCTTTCTTTCTGTGAGACCATGATGAGGGTTTGATTTGACCCAAACCAGCGGCTCTGCTGTTTTTAAAGATTCCTTCTGTAAGGGAAGAAACATAAATCAAGCAGATATGGTGCAACAGATGAGTGGGAGGCTGACAAATCTCTCATTCTGTTTCCCGGAGTGAAAAACAGGAAAGCAAGAACATGGACTTTTGCTTTCTTTTCTTTCTTCCAAGAAAATTCAAATTTCTTTATATTTCTTAAAAAGTACATGCATGATTTAGTTATAATCCAAAGCATTATTTTATAGCTTTTAAAGGACCATGCTGACCTTTTTGCATGTTTGAGCCTAATATATTCAATTTTCATACATGTAACATTACTGACAATCATTTACCAAAGCATACTACTGGAACGGTGAATTAAAAATATTTTTCCTACCTTCCAAACTGCCATTGGTTTCAGTTCATTCTGCTATTAAAATCAACTTGATACTTGAAACGTTCGTGGGATAGGTAATCCATCATCACCAACAAGACGTGTATTCAGGTTGTTTTAGAAGTTACGTAATTTTAGCGTTTAAGCTCAATAAAAAATGCAAAATGATCTGAAAATGCTTCCTGTTGTCCACTTGAATGCACCACTAGGAAGCATTTTCAGATCACTCCATGCTTTTTATTGTGCTTAAACACTAAAATTACTTCTAAAAAAAAAAAACCCCAAACATCTTGTTGGTGATGATGGATTACCTACCCCAAGAACATTTTAAGTATCAACAAGTTGATTTTAATAGCAGAATGAACTGAAACCAATGGAGGTCTGGAAGGTAGGAAAAACATTTTTAATTCACCGTTCTAGTAGAATGCTTTGGGAAATGATTGTCAGTAACATTACATGTATGGAAAATGAATATGTTAGGCTCAAACATGCAAAATATCCGGTATGGTCATTTAATATTATCACTGGGAGCAAACCTCTAAACCTGCTCGTGACAGTTTTAGAGGTTCTGCTAGACACTGAGGTGAAGTTTAGATCAGGACCAAAAATACACATCCAGACCTCACAAATACTGAAGTTTTCAAAATAAGAAACACAGAATAAAAAACTCCTCTGCATCAAATTTTAAATCTGTCTCTCAGACTATAGAGAACAGAGATCTTCTGTTTGTGCTCTTGAGGTGTTTACGTTTAACAACTGCAGGAATCTTGTAAAAATCTGGAGTGTGTTGTTAATCGTTATTGTGTTCTTTGCTGTCATGTGGAGTTGCATAATGCTGATGTTTGGAGCAGCTGCTGACCTTAAACACATCGCTCACAGGAAGAGGACATTTTCTTCTTCCCTGCTTCCTGTAACTCCAGACCAAACATGAAACACAGCCAATCTGCAGCGAGACAGTTGGTTTTTTTTTACATCTCTAAAACAATTCCACTCTAAATGTGCCATATCTTGTGCCATATCCATAAAAAATGTATGATACATTCTTAATTCTAATAAGAGCAAAATTGCCTACTTCTTATAATTGCGATGCATTAAAGAATAACATTTTAATCTAAGAAGGGCTCTCTTGTCATTACTATGATATACCAGTGAATTTAAATAAACAATGAGGACTCAAAAACTACATTTTGGCAGTTAAAAGGCCTTTTTTGGATGATTACTAGTAGGAAAAATTAAGATTTTTAAAATATGTCATCCTTTGCAGTAAAGGATTTTTTACAGTACAGCATATTAGGAGGCAAATGAAAGACAAATTCAATAAAAAAAGATAAAAATGACATTAGATTCTGGAGAGAGCAGCATCTGGTGCATCATTTGTGTGGAATTGTTTCGAATATTTCAGCATGTGATGCGTTTGCTGATTCTGGCTGACTCAGTGTAAAGACTGAAGAAATACAGCTGAGCAGAGGCAGGTGATGTAAGGTCCTCACCTCCTTCAACAACTCCTGACAAAGGACCAGACAGCAGATATCACCTCCTCCACACTTCATTAGGAGGTGGTAAAAGATTGATAACATGTTGCTGGAACAGCAGAGAACGTCAGCCTCACATTTGAATCTGAAAGGCTCAGAATCAAAAATTTGCCAAGTAAAACTTCTTTTCATCAGGATATCAGGACTCATGCAGTACAAACCATGTACAGTACCTGCTTAGTCAGCAAAAAAAAAAAAAAAAATANAAAAAAAAAAAAAAAAATGCATGAGGTACCTGTTCATGTCAGAGATGCATAGGGTTTCAAACTACCATCTCTTACACAAAGTAGCAACACTGCTGAGCAGCCTTCACCGTCCTGGAAGGAAGATGTTTGGGATGGCATTCAGGAGACATAAAATGCTAATGCTATGCTATGCTTATTTACAACCGCTTTTAAAACTATACTTTGATCCTTCTTCCATTGTCTTCTGAACAGATGTTGGGAGTAAATGCTAGTAATGCTATGCTATGATTATGCTATTTCAGTATGAGAATCATTTAATACTTTAAAAAACTGAATTTGTAACCCTCTTTCATTTTTGTCTGGATAGATGTTTGGAGTTAATGCTAACCTTTATTCATTCAGGGGATTGAACCCTCTTTTGCAGGAATGCCCCGCTCAAAAATAATAAATAATAAATAATAATAATAAAAAGGATACCCTGCTCACTCACCACAGGCTTTTCTGCAGGCTTGTGCAGTTGAAGAAAGATCTGTTGGAGAAAGGACTTTATTTACTTTTAGATTTTGTCATTTGATCATAGTTTTCCTTTAAAAGCTGTTTTAATTATGGCTGTGAAATATCTCAGATGTTCTGATGTGTTAGACCTGCACTGCCCTCTGCAGGTAAAAACACTTTAACAGGAGAAAATTCTCTTTGATCATCTCTGGAACAAAATTAAAGAAACTTATTCACAACTTGGCTTGAATGTTAGAAGTAATAAAGTTAATCTGTTTCATAATTTTTCCCAGAGCAGGTACTTACAATTACTACAAAACGGCAGTATTGCAGTACACGTACACACCGTGGGCGTTATTAAGTTTTTAATACCTGTTCTGTCTTACATTATCATGTACCCTGAAGCAACCAAGCCCACCCAGATACGTGTGTGTGTGTGTGATCCATGTGTGTGGTCTGGCACTGAACCAGTGATCAGAGATGATCTTAACAGAGTCATTTTCCACTTTCTGTTTGCTAAATGTTTCATTGCTCTCTTTCTCTCTCTCTCCCTCTCTTTCATTCATTCCAATCTCTATCCCTCATTCACAGATGATGAGTCAGCGTGTCTGGCAGCCCGTCAACCTATCAGTCAGTCATTCTCTTTTTTTCATCATTTAGTCAATCTCTCTCTCTCTCATAAATAGCAGCAGAAACACCATCATTCCTTTAACACATTACAGAATGCACAGTTCACAACTGATGCAATCATCCCCCCCCCAGGTTAGAGGGATTACCGTTAACCGGGTTTAAAATCTTCTGTTTCCTTGGCGGTTCTGATGGGAGCTGGAGTTGAGAGGGAATTCCACAGGAGGAGACACTCTTTACCTGTAATTTTTATAATCTCTTGTATTACTGCAGCCGTAGTCCCGCCGGGTCCCACGGGGCCCCACATCCTCAGCCCCACCAGCCCAGGATCAGATCTGACCCAAAACCTGACAACAGCACGCCACCTACACAATGATATAAAAAATACATAAATACAGTTTAAATTAAAAAAACAACAGGGGATTTTGGATTATGAGAACGCTGACATTTCTGCTGCCACTTTCTAGATAAAAAAAAAACTTTATAAATTTCTTGAAAAAAACTTACTGATTCTAGAAAGTTCTTGATCTCATAACTTGATGTTTATAAATTTCTAAAAAATTCTCAAATCCTTTTTCAAAGGCTTGTTCATGTTTGCAGAGCGAGTATGAAGGATTTAATAAAAAAAAAAAAAAAAANCCCTTTTTTTTTTTTTTTTCAATTTTGTAGGTTCAAGAAATTTTTCTAGTTTTTTAAAAGTATTTGTTTGAATTTGCTGAAATCAAAATTACAAAACATATTTTCTATGTAAATATGTTTTAAGTATATTTTAAATTTTCTAAATTTAAAAATGTTCTAAAATTGTTTTTAAAAAACTTTGTTTTAAAAACTTTCTAGAATAGAAGCGTTGAGAAATTTTTGCAGAACCAAGATTTTTTTCATCAATCAATTTATTTCTAGAATTTTTCTCATTTTTCTAGGTAGAAGTTTTCTATAAAAATTCTTGTAAATTTTTTGGAATGCTTTCTTTTAGTTTCAAGAAACTTTTAGAATCAAGTAGATAAAAAATGATAAAATCCTTTAGCTATAAAAATTATAAATGTGTAAAAATGGATTTTAAAATTAATAAAGTGTGACCAGAGAAAGTTGTAGGATGTTTGTTGCATAAACCATTTTCCCATTAAGCATTGAAACATGGAGATCTGACATTGTGATTGATCGTGTGTGTGTGTGTGTGTGCTTATGGTTGCATTTGCAGAATCACAAGGTTTTTGAAGAAATGTGTCTGTACATGTTTGAATCTGCCTGAGTGTGCGTGTGTGTGTGTGAAATCCGTCATGTTGTTTTCTCAGGAATGGTGCAGCTCGTGTGTGTTCTGGATATATTTGCGTCTCAGTTCCCAGGAAATGTGTGTGAATGTGGGCCTGTCGTGCGTCAGAGCCTCCATGTTTCCCAGGAGAACGGCCAATCCTGTAAGTCTGACATCTCTCCTGCTGGTGGTGGTCTCAGGAGGATTTCTGGGAGATTCCACCTTTCCCACATCACTCCTTGATCCACCTGACTCCTCCTCGCCTCGCCTGTAAGCCTGAGCCTTTTGTCCCATCTGCACACAACACTCAGTTTGTTTGTAGTGTGACAGTCCCACAACCAGAAAACACACAGCTCACGCAAGCAAAACCAAACTCATAAATCAACTAAAATATATCTGTAATCACCAAAATAAATCCATACATAAACCTGAAACTGCTGCTGTAAACCTCTGGAAAGTTGCAGAAAAATACACTGAAAATACACTGCCCGGCCAAAAAAAAGGTCACACACACTCTAATATTTCGTTGTACTGCCTTTAGCTTTGATACGGCACACATTCGCCGTGGCATCATTTCGATAAGCTTATGCAATGTCACAACATTTATTTCTGCCCAGAGTTGCATTAATTTTTCACCAAGATCTTGTATTGATGATGGGAGAGTTGGACCGCCGCTTTAATAATGCGTTGGACAGTTCTTAACCCAATTTTAGTAGTTTCAGCAATCTTCTTAGTTGTTTTCTTTGCTTGATGCAGGCCAATAATTTGACCTTTCTGAAACAGAGTAACATCTTTTCCACGACCACAGGATATGTATTCCGACACGGTTGTTTAAGAAATGAGCAGCTACTCACTGCATCAGTTAGAATTAAATAACTTGTTGCCAGCTGCAACAGATTAATCACTGCAGTAATTATATAATGGAAGGCTCTTACATGTTTGCTTAGTCAAATCCAGGTGGCAACTTTTTTTTCTGGCCAGGCAGTGTATGTCAAAGTCCAAATTCAACAACACATGAACAGAGAAAGCATTTGTTTCCACTTTGTCATAATTAGAGATGAATTTCTGTAAATTTATCCTATCATAGGTGCTTTGTTGTCATGGCAACCAAAAGCCTCCATGCCTGGATAGAGATAAAAGATTAAAAACTCTTTTAGATGAGGGATTTCTTTTGATTTATATCAGAATTGGGAAAGTACTGAGATATTTACGAATAAAAAAATAAACTTATTTGTTTTTGATTAATTTTATTCCGTTCAAGTCAATATTATGTGGATATCTGTACTTGTCTTCCTTCCTTTTTCCTCCTTCCTTCCTTCCTTATTTCCTTCCTTCCTTAAGTCACTCATCTCAAAGTATGAAAATTTCCAAAACTGGACAATAGAAATCTTGCAAAATTTGACCATTTTCATTAAATTATATCAAAATACTTCACACTTTTCACTATGAATACCTCTGCTAATACTTGTTTGCTTTTGATGAAGCAAAATTATGGATGCAGGATGTTTTTTTTTTTTTTTNTTTTTTTTTTTTTTGTTTTTTTAAAGGGACAATGGAGTGATTCTCCTTTGTTTTATCACCTAAATAACAGATTTTTTCCACCACTGGAAAAAAGGACAAATAAACTCGATTAAATTATAATGTATTAGATTGAAAAAGCTGAATATAAATTAACATTATTTTTCAAACATGGCAAAAAAAAAAAAAAAAAAAAAGACTTTCAGGAATATTATTCCTAAATTCAATCAACTTTGGCACAATTAAAGTTTTTCATACGAACAGATGAAAACAAAAAAACGAGGAGAGGCGAACACAATCATAGATACAAAGAAAAGATATGTACGATAAAAAGAAAAGACAGGAAAGTGAGACTGCAGAAGTAAAGTTAGGGAGGGAGAGAAGAACAAAAACAGAGAGAGAGATCAGAGAGTGATGTGGCGATCCTCGTCTGAACATGTTGTGAAAGTGAGGTTTTCAGATGCTGTAATTTACGCAGATTCAGATTCAGATCACTTTTTGGCAGGATGTTGGACCACCTGCACTTCAGCCCATGTAAGCAGTGCTGAAACTCCTGAGAGAGAAATGAGCAATGCGAGACTCCGAGCCAAGAACAGCTCGCTGACAGACCGACGCCTCGTGTGTTTTAGCCTGGAGCTCCTCAGGAAGATGAAAATGCTGCTGGTGATTCTGCTTCTGTTTCATTTTCTGTCTCTCAGGGCTTTTATCTTCTTTTCTGTTTAACCTTCTGGAGTCTGAAGCCATTTTTTCCCATTGAGTTTTGACTGAATTTCGCTTTTTTTTTCCCCCACAGTGCATCACTTAAAATCTACACTATAAGAAATATTTTACTACACAGGACAAAAATGGACAAACTTGCCAATTTTCTACTTGTTTCTAATAAAATCTTCATTCCAGACAATATAAACATTTCAAGAAAGTTAAAAGTAAAAAAAAAAATCCTACATTTCCTCTTTGATTCAAGAAAATTCCAGAAAATAAAAACCGTCTTAAAAAAAAAAAAAAAAAAAAAAAAAAAAAATCGGGAAATCCCCCAAAATCAGCCTTTGAGGTTGATATACGAGTCCCATCATTAGTGTGTGTGCAGTTTGATTTGCGTGGACGCTGATGTTGTGTGTTTAATGTGTGATGTGAGACGTTTTCCTCCTTTGAAGTTGCTATGACAAAGCGTCGGATGCAGGTTTGGGACGATCGGGGAAGCGAACAAGCAGTTGAGGGTCACACACAGCCGATGACCCTTCAGTCCATTCCACACTAGATTGAGAATCACTCAGCAGACTTAAAGCTCTGGTGTAAGCTGAGCAATATGTTGCTGATCTTTGATCGTGGCTTCAGAAGAGCACGCCGTGGCCACGATACAAGGAGGAAGATGTCAGAAGTTTAAGATGAGAAGATAAGAAAAATCCTTATCCCGAAGGAAATTGTTGAAGGGGACATATTATACAGATTTCAACATTCATATTTTTATTTAGGGAACTATTTTGAAATCTTTGTAATACTTTAAAGGACCATTCCATCCATTTTGCATCTTTGAGCCTAATATATTCAATTTTCATACATGTTACGTTACTGACAATCATTTCTCAAAGCATACTACTGGAACAGTGAATTAAAAATGTTTTTCCTACCTTCCAGACCTCCATTGGTTTCAGTTCATTCTTCTATTAAAATTAACGTGTTGATACTTGAAATGTTCTTGGGATAGGTAATCCATCATCACCAACAAGATGTGTATTCAGGTTTTTTTTAGAAGTTATGTAATTTTAGCGTTTAAGCTCAATAAAAAGCGTGGAGTGAATGTATGCCTCCACCGGGGAATATAGTCCCAAAAGAAGACCTGCGTTTATGGAAAAATTTAAAGGACCGTGACTTCATAAGGCTGTGTAACTATTAGCAGGAGAAACATGGATTTTTAAGGTGGGTGTATCACTTGAATATTTGATTTTGAAAGATTAAGAGATTTTGAAAAATATCAGAAAAACTGAAATACGGTTTTATCCTTTGGGAAATGATTGTCAGTAATGTAACATGTATAAAAACTGAATATAGTATATAAGGGTCAAACATGCAAAATGGATGGTATGGTCCTTTAATAAGCACCCCCCCNAAAGGTTTCCATCTTTGCGGCGGGAAACGAAAGTGTAACTGTGCACCGCTATCCCCGTTTATATTCCCATAATTGAGTGGAGAACACAAAAATACACAGAAGTCACAAAATTCCCGTTGATAATGTGAAATGTGGCTTATTCTGTATTTTTGTTTCCAGATTCTGATTGTCATTTCGAGAAAATTCCTGAAACCAGCTGATTTGTGTTGAAATAATCTCACCAAACTGGCAGATTTATCACTCATTTTAATTAAATCAGACTTTTAGGACTCAGCAAAAGAAAAAACTTGTTAAGAATATTTCAAATTGGTCAAATTCTGAAAATAACCTATATGCTTTTCCTCATAAAACATCTTCATCTGATCTGCTTCAGGTTGTTTCTAGAAAATTTGTCATCGATAAGAACAAATCAAACTGAATCATGTTAAAACAAGATCTTGAGACTTTCTTGAATTCCTGGTTTTGTGCACGTGAACGGGACTCAAAGTGGCATCTTGGAGTGGGTGTCATCTGTGTGCCCGTCCACAACCACGGCAATAAAAGCAAACGGGAAGGATCCCTACTGTCAGTCAGACGAAAGCTAATCTCTTTCATTTCAAGGAGTGTAAACAGCCGAGGATTCTGGGACTAATTTGTTGAACATAGTTACAGTTGTCAAGGTAAAAGCCGCCCCATTTGATGCGCCTCACCCTGCAGTGTTTACGTTGGAAGTGGTTGATTCCTCTGCCTCTGGCATATTATGGCTAGACAGGGCCGATTGTCAATAACTGTCACCCACAGAAGGAGGAAGAAATGGGCCGTCTGTCTTTGCCTGCTTGTAATTAGCACTAAAATAAAATGCTTTGTGTTGAAATGCAGACTGGCATCCCTGCCAGGTATGTAGCATCGTGTGCCCAAAAAATATCAGCTACGGGAGGCAGGACGGAACATAATGAGCTCTTTTCCCAACTCATGAGGTCTGCAAATGGTGCAGATATGGACACAAAGAATGAGCTAATTAAACATTTGAACTGTGCCATCTATTCTGAGATGCTGTGTTTGGGTTTTAGCGAGAGAAAGCACCGAAAATCCACCTGTTTCCCCCAGGGCTCTGCATTCGACAAGCCCTCCTGGAAGGAGGCAAAGCCCGCAATCCAGACTGGTAACAGATCCGCGCTGATATTAAAAGCATTTAATATTCTCTTCTGTCCAGGAAAACAATCAAACCATTGTGCCTCGATGCCGCCTGCGATTTCCTCTGTGGTGTTTTAGTAAAAGCAGCCATAAATGCGGCTCTCTAAGTGGCTTCCCTCTGGATTTCATACAGTCATTACACCTCAAACAGCTTCATCCGCTCAGTTTGATTTGGCTCATCATGCATAAATTACCAAAAACTGCAACAAATCCACATCTGAACAAGTTTGAATTTCTTAAAACAAGTTTAAAAAAATCTCCAAGTACGATGAGATTTCAGAAGTCAATAAGAGAGAAAATGACTTGATAATATGAAGGTTTTTGCAACGCACCAGTACTTTTTCACACCAACTTTATTTTGAGCACCGCTGAAGTTTGGTTCGTTTGGATTCAGGTCTACACCAAACCAGACCAGACTTCTTAGAGGAGATGGTCTTTCATTCGTGGACTGCTTCAATAATCTGTAAGAGTCCCAAACCAACTACGAGACAATCGATTAATCTATTGATTATCTACAAGTGGAGAGGGTTGCATGTGGTTAACACTTAACTAGAACTGCAGTAAAGTCTGTTTTAGATTCAGATTTTACATTCAGCATAATATAAAATATATAAAACATCTATCCTTCCTTCCTTTACCATTTCTTCCTTCCTTTCTTTCCTTCCTATTTTCTAGTTATCCTTTTTTCTTTTCTGCATCTTTTCCTCTCCTTTTTTCTTTTCCCATTCCTTTCCTTTCTTCCTTTGCTTCCTATTTTCCTTCCTTTCTTCTTTTAACCTGCTCTCCCTTCTACTTTCTGCATTGCATTTCTTTAATTTTTTTTTTTTACTTAATTCTTTTTGCTAATTCAACAGATCTGAAAGAAAAAAAAACAGAAATGTTGTAGATACAGATTCCTCTCTCTCTGTCTCACTCACTCACACACACCTGAGGAACCTGTTTGCTGAGCTTGGTTTGAGCCTGTCAAGTACAGGAACCTCCTCTTCCCTCCTTTTTCTCCTCTACCTGCTAACACCCCCCTCCCCCAGGTTTGATTTATGGGGCTGTCGAGCCGTCTGGCCCAGGACGACGGCTTATTTCCATCACTGTTGGGATTCCGTGATGAGGGGATCCGATGTAATGAAAAAGCTTCCGTCCTCTCCCATACAAGCAGCAACACAATGATAAAAATATTCATGGAGATTTGCTCTAACACGTGATCTTATTAGCTTTATCTGTTTCATGCATGTAGGAACACATGTTATCAACTGAGTTTGACTCAGCAAACCTCTGCTTTTAACCTCTGAAACGCCGTGGAACCCTCTGTGTCACTTCATCTTTACAAACTCATGCTTACTGTCCAGATACTGAAAGGAATTAAGAATGTCTAAAGATCTTGTTTTAAAGTCTGATTTTCTTCAAACAAGGTCAAAACCTGCAAGTACACTGACTATTTCAACCTGTTTTCAATCAAAAAAAAAAATAAATAAAAAAAAAAAAACCTCAAGCATTTTCTAGAATTGAGTGTCAGGATCTGGAAAAAAGACAGCTATTATATTAATTACAATAGCAAAATTAATTATAAATTATAAATCAGGGAATGTTTGTTAATTTTTTTAAAAATATAGACTGATGGATGATTCTTGAATTTTTTTTTAATCTTGAAAGTTCTTCCCTTGATTCGAGAAACTAAATCTACAACTGATCCAGTTTTGGGTTCTTCATACTATGTAAATAATGCTTGCAAGATATGCCAAGATCCTAATAAAAAAAAAATAGCCATCTGGTTTATGACATTAATTCCTAAATAAGCTGAAAAAGATAAAAATCCAGTTTCAAGCCTCTTTAATTAGAATGAAGTTAAACTGACTTAAATTCTTCATGACTAGTTTTAAGGTCAGATATTTTGTTGCTGCTGGGTTTTTATTTTCGTTCCAGGAAATCTTAAACAGCTTATTTCTAGAAAATATTTTTTTAAAGGTATATATGTACTGAAATCTGCATCATGTCAAACTCTGAGTGACACCAAAGAGACAAACTGGAAGACATTCAGGACTCAGATCCTTCCATCTGTCAGCGAGGACGGACGGCTTGTTTGAGCAAACGTCTCTTAGCCTCTTTGATTTGAGCTCCGTGTTGTTTCTGAATCCCTGCGGCCAACGTTGCATCACTTCCTCTCTCAGCGTCTGTGTCGCTCACCTGTTGTTACCTGTGCGGCTCTGACAAAGGGAAATTCACACTTTGTCTGAAAGCTCGCAGCCCTAACAGCTACTTCATCACAGCTCACCTCACACAAATTCACGAAAAGCGACAGCGCTCGTTTGGGAAGGTCACCACATTTTAAAAATAGCGATAATTTTGATAATTATTAATTATTTTGCTGTTATATTTGGGATGACAGCTGGAAGAAATGGAGAATGGCAGGTTCTGAAAAGACAGACAAGGCTCTGATGGTTACTCAGCAGGAGAAATAATGCTGAATTATGATTTCCATATGGACGTTTGCATGGATATGAGTTGCTCAGAGCTTTTTTTCCTCGCAGAAAACCCATATTATTCCAAACTGTAGGGGGCAGCACACTGAAAACTCTGCCTACAGCACATAGTTTCACAGAAGAAGTCAGTTCTTTACAAATGGCGTCGCGCATGACGAGTGATTTTGATGAGGCGGAGCTGCTGCCACAACAGAAAAGAAAGAAACGGTCCGTATAGCCGATAAATAAAAGGAGACGAGACAAGGAAGACTTTAATATAAACTGTCATGTCTTCTCCAATATTTTGTTAAATTTCATGCCAGGACTTGTTCGTCATCTGGCTATTTTGATGATCGTTCATTGAGGGTCATACAGATCTGCTAGTAGCGCCTCCATTTTTGAAACATCCATGTCTGCTTAGTTACAAAATCTGGGATGTGAGGAGACAGGCGATAATTGGCGACCCCACGCAAGGGGGTGTGTCTTTCCGTGTGATGCCAATTTGTCCGTGTGGCCCTGTGTGTCCTCGTGGACACATTAAGCAGAAAACATGCCTTAGACGTCACAATGAGAACTGAGCACGCCTGTATCCAACAACATAGGATACAAGGGGGCTAAAGGGGGTGATACCAATCACTTGTTCTTGAGAATTTCACTGAGCGAGAGACAGTAACAAAATTTCAACCAGAGAGAATTTCATTCCCAGGGTCGATAGCCATGTACTATCTGAATCCAATTAAACCAAAAAATTAACTGGACTGTAACGATCAATTTCAAGAAAGTGTATTCACTCAGAATAAAATAACTTTACAACATTCTGCATATAACTTAATAATCTGAACCTTTCTTTAAGTCCCTTTTAGCTGAAGAAGTCCCTTTAGCTTTTTCTCAGTTTGTTTATTTTCCTTGAGATTCTTTAGAATGTTCTCCAGTACAAAATACTCCAGTATCTGTAATTGTTCTTCAGTCAAAAAAAAAATTTCCCAACTGGATTTTTGTTCACTTGAAGATGAACTGAATTTTGAAATGAAACTGGGTATCCAAAAAAAAAAATATATATATATATATATATATTTAAGTGCATTTTAGTTTATATACAGCTCCATATATATTTATTGAGACTTGAAACTGGTGGAGTACTCAAATGATCCAGGAGAAATGATCACGCCCAGCCGTCCACTGTCACAGAATTGACGGGTGAAGTCCGACTCCTCATCAGAAGGGGCACACACTCCGGAAATCCACTTGCAGCGTTCACACCTTCTCCTTTTCCCTCCAAATGTCTAACAAAAAATTCAAACAAGCAGGAAATGAGTGTTATGTGCAGCCTGAGAACAGCTCAGCAAACACACGATGTCTGTCCCTCTGCACGGAGGCGACTGGGCTCACGTCTAACTCAAATTAAATAACTCAATTCTCTTCATATTTAAAAAAGTTAAATAATACATTTCAATATTACTACACAATAACTTGTGAACATTCAACCTGTACGAGCGCCAGCAAAGTCCGCTAGCATAGCGGCTAACTAGCATTAAGCTAGCGGCTCATTACGATTAGTCTTAACCTCGTAAAGACATTTTAAATCACATCCCATATATTTTTGGATGATTAAACCAATACAGTAATTTCCGTAGATCATATAAATATTTGAGCTCACCTAACAGAAAATTCAAACGAGCAGGAAATGAGTAATATGTGCGGCCTGGGAACAGCTCAGCGAACGCACCATCTCCGTCCCTCTGCGTGGAGGTAACTGGGCTCACGTGTGCCCGCATGCGCATTGTCTGAGAGCGCAGTGAGGCTACCGTAAAGCAGATGTTGTCGTAAAACTTAAAGATACAGTACCATACTTAAGTACACGTATAAGTACACAAAACAAATGTAAACGTACACACATGAATTGACAGAAATAACAGCTGGGTTATAATACCACCAACCTGTTCACCACCTTCACCACCATCATCCTGCAGATTTCACCACGGTAGAGACAGGAAGTAGCAGTTAGCTTGTTAGCCCTGAAATGGGAAATGTTACATTAGTTGTGACGTTAAAGCTAAGTTATCATGGCGTTGGACTTGACAGGATTTTCTCTCTCCTGGTTATTTGTTAGATTTGTGGATCTTTTGTTTATCAGGTCATCTGGTTCCTTTACACAATCCCTTAAGGTGGAATTGCTGTTTTTGTAGCTTTTGTACAGTTCTGGTTGCAGACTCTCTCCACCTCCTTACAATCCTATTTTGACTGTAATTCATTTGCCAAAAAAAAAAAAGATAAAACGCACAATAAACTAAGTTAAAGATGAATTTGACTGATAGCATTATTATTTTTAAAAATTTTCTATAGATAACGCAAAAATATCGTGATTATGAATTCTTTTGGCCACAATAATTGTGTAGTGAAAATCTGATATAGTAACAGCCCTAAGCCAACAGACGTTAAGGATCTGATCTTAATGCAGCAACAGTCATGTTATTAAAGCAGAACTGTTCAACGCAGGAACAACCTGATAATAATAAGTCTGAATGTTCATTATGAAAGCTGAATTCACAGATTTTTGGCTCTTAGTTGGAAAACTTGCACACAGACTCGTCAGTACTCGTCAGACACGAAACACTTGGCTGAGACGTGATGTGAGTTGTAATGAATCTCAGCACTCGTTAAAAATTGGAAGTTTTTAATAAACCTGTTCATCATTTGTTGTTGCCATCGGTGACAGACTTGCACCGTCTGGTTAATAAACTTCCTGTTATTCTGTTTATATTTATACTCTGTTTTTCCATTAAGACAGAAATATGTTTACCAAAATAAACATATAAAAACATATATTAGCTCACAATAACTTAGAATAAATTAAGTTGTAGAGTTAAAATGTTTTGATTCTACACAGAAATTTACAGAGTCATCAGGCAAACCACCAGAGGGTACAACAGTTTGAGAACCACCGTACCAGTGGCTGTTATTCTGGACCCATTGGTGCTATACTGATCCCATGGGTGCTATATTGGTTCCAAGGGTGATATACTGGACCTATTGAGGCTATAGTGGACCTGTGGGTGCTATAGGGGTTCCATGGGTGCTATACAGGTAGCAGCATAGGACCCATGGGTCCACTATTCATGGGTGCAATAGTGGACCCATGTGCTCTCTATTCGGCCAATGGGTGCTATACTGGACCTACTGGTGCTATACTGGACCCATATGCGCTATACTGGTCCTGTGGGTGCTATAACAGTTCCATGGGTGCTGTACAGGATCCATTGATGCCTATACTGGACCTATGGGTGCTATACTGAATCCATTTGTGCTAAACTGGACTCGTGCTATACTGGACCTGTGGGTGCTATAACAGTTTCATGGGTGCCATTGGTGCCTATACTGGATCAATGGGTGCTATAGCAGTTCCATGGGTGCTGTATGGGATACATTGGTGCCTATACTGGACCTGTGGGTGCTATAGCAGTTCCATGGGTGCTACATGGGATCCATTGGTGCCTATACTGGACCTATGGGCCACCTGGCAGAGGGAGGCAGGCAGGGGGCGGGGCAGCGTTGTGGGTGTTCTGCAGAGTCTGGGCTGGACCAGGCGAGTGTCTGTGGCTCAGCGAGTGGGTGTGTGTCGGGTGTGTTGTGTAACACAAAACTCTGCTTGGATTCTTTTCCCACATGAGCTGTCAACTGGCTTCACGGAGAGAAAGAGAGAGAGAGAGAGAGAGAGAGAGAGAGAGAGAGAGAGAGAAAGAGAGAGAGAGGGAGAGAGAGAGAGAGAGAGAGATTATTAGTTCAATTAATTTCCACAGTGACAGCTTTTCATGAGAAATAGCAATAAATAAAGTATATTTCTACAGAGGCATCAGGGAGAAATATATTAAAGGCTTCTGTTGACAGAAGTACAATCATCAATGTACATATAAATTCATTCTTCCAAATGAGTGTTAAATTTCCTGTTGAAAGACTCTACACCTATATCACTAACATCAGATTGAAGTAAGTCAGTGTAATTTTACCTCATAAAAATTTTATGGGAGCCATAAAAAGGTGGTTAAACTCTAAATTAAAAGCCGTTCAGGTGTTTATCACCCATTACCTGAAGAAATTTGCCTCAGATGTAATAGCGGAGGCAAGAGAACGAGGCTGGAGGTGTAATTGGGAGGTAAAATATGGCTTTTCACACAGGTGAAAGTCACTTTGAGCAAAAATCAGTATGAAGCTGCAGATTTTTACCGCAGCTCTTCATGCGACGGGCCCCCACCCCTTCATTTCTCCTCCTTTTTCCCCAGACGGCAAATTCTCACACACCCAAACAGGCGGCAGTTGTGCAGCATGTGAAGTGTGTGTGAGGAGAGGAGCGCAGGGGGATAATTTAAAGCTGCATTAGGACCTTTTATACTGATGCCATATTGTCAACACGGCCTGCAAAACCTCCTTCTCCTCCTCCTCCTCCTCTCCCCTCCCTCTGCCATTCTCCCTTCAGTTCCTCTTTATTTGTTCTAATTCCAGGGACCGGCTGGGTCTTGCCTGGATTTGGAGCGTGCTTGGTTTCAAAGGGTAATTGACACCTTACCTGTAATTTCATGGTTTCACTCCACCTGCCTTTGATGTCTGGGACTGGGTCGGGGTTTGGATGCGGAGGGAAGAGATGGTGTTGNCTCCACCTGCCTTTGATGTCTGGGACTGGGTCGGGGTTTGGATGCGGAGGGAAGAGATGGTGTTGGCGTTGCTGCTGCATGCTCCGCCGCGAGTCTCTTCCAGCCCGCCTGAGCGTTTTCCCAACATGAGTGATGTCTCATGCAACCCAGGTTATTAAAGTGGAGGGGGGGGGGGGNCCACGGGCCCCTGGAAAGCTTTTCTTGTGGTGACAAACAGGCCTACAGAGGTGTCAAGACTGAATAAGAGACAGAAGGATCAGAGATGAATCAGGGACAGACGTGATGACCTCTCCGGTTTGAGGACATCTGATGAAAAGCACAGATCTCCAAAAAAATATCAAAGATGAACTTTTTCAGGAAGTTTTTTGTTGTTTTTTAAACATTACTCAGAATAACAGATTAGCATCTCAATGACTGGAGTGACAACGCAGCAAATACGCGTCATCAAAAAGCATCCGAACAGAAACAACCGTAGATTATGTGCCAGGTTACAAATCTGGTTGCCCTGTAGACATTTAACGATGCAATCACCTTTCTTTCCAGATTTATTTGTTTATTAGTTTATTTGTCAAGGACAATGCTCATTGGTCAACAGTAAAACAGAAAACTGTAAATTAGCCAAAAGGCTAATTTTCATCTACAGCCTGGCCAGATGTTTAAGAGGCCTAAAATCTGATAAAATCCATTAATACAAAGTATTACATCATGGTGTGATTTAAATTTGTGTTGTAGAACTTTGGGAAATTGCTCTTTACGCAGGTGATGATCTTTCTTGTTTGTCATCAGCAAATCATCATAGGTAAGTAACTTTATTGATCCCCAATGGGGAAATTGGTTTGTCCCTGTGCTTAAAGGACTTTACATAAAAGATCATACACATAAAGTTGCACACTCAAGATGGACATAAAAAAAAACATTCAGCAAAAACTGCAAAAATGCGACAAGCAGGAGAAATGGTACAGATACAGGCAAATACTGCTATATACTCTATAAAAACTACCAATATAAAAAATCCATACCAGTAAAAATCATCCAATAATTAAGAAAGCACCAATAAAAAAAAAAAAAAAAANAAAAAAAAAAAAAAAAAGCCAGTTGCTATGACTAAAAAACCAAATGACACAGCAAGAACAACACCCAATAGTTAATAAACACATAATAGAATATGTAATTAATTAATACATACAAATTTAACGGACTAAAAACTCTACAGTGCCATGGTGCGGATAATCCCTTTCATGTGTTATATTTATTTAAAAGTTTCACTGCTAAGGGTACAAAGGGATATTCTTTCTTTCAAAATAAATTTTGGTTTCATAATAATAAAAATTGGTAATAATTGGTAATAATAATTGGTTTCAGTTCATTCTGCTATTAAAATCAGCTTGTTGATACTGTAAACGTTCTTGGGATAGGTAATCCATCATCACCAACAAGACGTGTATTCAGGTTTTTTTAGTAGTTATGTAATTTTAGTGTTTAAGCTCAATAAAAAGCGTGGAGTGAATGTATGCCTCCACCGGGGAATATAGTCCCAAAAGAAGACCTGCGTTTATGGAAAAATTTAAAGGACCGTGACTTCATAAGGCTGTGTAACTATTAGCAGGAGAAACATGGATTTTTAAGGTGGGTGTATCACTTGAATATTTGATTTTGAAAGATTAAGAGATTTTGCAAAATATCAGGAAAACTGTTTTGTGGGGATGAAGGGAATCGTTTGTGATGATGAATCCATTTAGAATGAATAGGCTCAACATTTGCTTGAATTAATAGAACGTCAGCAGAAATGCTTGGTTTGCAGAGCGGAGATGCTCCTCGTGGCGCTGAGAGAGGCTTCGTACGGATCCAGGCGAGCAGCTCTGAGTGATGAAGGGGGAGTGACAGGAAAATTGCATTTGTGCAACCATGAATCATTACAAACAGGCCTTTAAAAGGCACCCCTCACTGTAATTACCTGCTGTGGTGCGCTCTATTACGGGGTGCTTTATTACCTTCTATCACTCTGCTGAGCCTGCTGTCAGATGCAGACCTCACACTGACTAACAAAGGACTGCTGAGGTCCAAAAATAGAGATGAAAACACTTTAACGGAGCTTTAAGGAAGCTGTTGCTCAGATTAAGGGACCATACCACCCATTTTGCATGTTTGAGCCTAATATATTCAATTTTCATCACATAACATTACTGACAATCATTTCCCAAAGCATACTACTGGAACGGTGAATTAAAAATGTTTTTCCTACCTTCCAGACCTCCATTGGTTTCAGTTCATTCTGCTATTAAAATCAACTTGTTGATACTGTAAACGTTCTTGGGATAGGTAATCCATCATCACCAACAAGACGTGTATTCAGGTTTTTTTTAGAAGTTACATAATTTTAGTGTTTAAGTTCAATAAAAAGCGTGGAGTGAATGTATGCCTCCACCGAGGAATATAGTCCCAAAAGAAGACCTGTGTTTATGGAAAAATTTAAAGGACCGTGACTTCATAAGACTAACTATTAGCAGGAGAAACATGGATTTTTAAGGTGGGTGTAATGCTTTGATATTTGATTTTGAAAGATTAAGAGATTTTGCAAAATAACAGGAAAGCTGAAATACAGTTTTATCCTNATTTGATTTTGAAAGATTAAGAGATTTTGCAAAATAACAGGAAAGCTGAAATACAGTTTTATCCTTCGGGGAATGACTGTCAGTAACGTAACATGTATGAAAATTGAATATATTAGGCTCAAACGTGTAACCGAGTCTAGGCTCTCAAGCTATCAAAATGCTATAAAAGACAGACGTGGGTTTCAATTGTTAGATGGACAATTTTTATTAAACAGAATTATTAAAAATAATTCAAACCAAAAGTTCATAAAAAATAGAAAAAAGTGGAGTTGGACCTCACTGTTACCTCAGGGCTCTGAATGGTGGGCCGGGACACCACCATGCACTCTTGCACGGGGGNCACACACACACACACACACACACACACACACACAGAGCAAACTAAAATCCAAAAGAGAAGCATGCAATCACTGCCACCACCACCAGCTGCAAGGGAGGGAGGCCACACTCATTCTGACCCTCTGGACTGACTGGCGATGTCAAGGGCTCTACACAAACTGTCAAAAAGACAAGTTAAAATACACAGGCATAAAATATCCAACTCTATAAGCATCTGCTAAGTTGCCCATCTACACTGTGATACCATCAAACAATCAAGGTAAAACAGCTACAACCAGGATAAATGGGTTATTAAAATAAACTANGATACCATCAAACAATCAAGGTAAAACAGCTACAACCAGGATAAATGGGTTATTAAAATAAACTAAAACCATTTAAATAAAGCAGCAAAACAGCAGTGGCCAGGCCCTAAAATAAAAGCACAATAATTAGATAATGGCAAAATACATTAAAACACACTAATAAAACAGAGCTCATGAGCAGGTGCAGCAATTTACCTCTGGTGCATGCAGTCACTAAAATGTCGACACTGTCTCCATATCTTTCAGCCGTCCTTCCTAAACTGCGTCCTGAGCTGGTCAAACCCATCTACTGCCTGCAACAAGGAATTTAAAATAATTAATCACAGTCATTTCAGGAACCTGCTACAAACAGGAAAGAGGAGGGGAGGGGCAAGCACCCAGCCACCAGGCAAGGAGGGGGGGGGGGGGNGGGGGGGGGGGGGGGAGAGATGCCTGCCTCCAGCAGGCCCATCACACATGCAAAACAGATGGTATGGTCCTTTAAAGTGACTAGGAACTCACACAAACACACAAGTTTTACACAAGTTTTAATAATGGACACAATTAGCAGGAAATAGAAAGTAGTTAGAGAACATGTCTGTTATTTCTGTTATCAGAAAGTGCATTAAAGGGATTTTTAAAACCATAATCTGGTAAATTATAATATGACCATTACCCGTTTTACATTTAATATATAATTTAATATATGTAACTGGAATGCAGCTGATAATGGAGTCGCTGAAGCGGCCTGAGGCAGGCAGACTCAGATGATCCCAGAGACGTGGATGAGGAGGAGGAGGAGGAGGAGGAGGAGGAGGAGGAAAGCAGGATGAATGAATGAATGAATGAGTTAAATAAAAGAAATATTGGTCATCCTGCGTTCAGCCCCGCCCCCTCCCCCGCTGCGAGCCCCGACCACGGGCCGCTTCACCGGCTCCACCGGACCGCTGGGCACAAATCCANCCCCCGCTGCGAGCCCCGACCACGGGCCGCTTCACCGGCTCCACCGGACCGCTGGGCACAAATCCACTTTGCTGTCCAAATTACTAGAGGAAGACCAATGGGGTGAGAGGACCTCCCCCCCTGCTCCTCCTCCTTCTCCTCCTCCCCCCCACTCTGGCGCAGAGCTGACGGAGCGTCTCGGATGGCCCTGGATTGCACCTGCACCAGAGGGGCTTTCCGTCTACTTCCCCTCTGGTTCACACACAGACGNCCCACCCCACCCTCTGTGGATTTAAGGCCAAGAATCCACCAAGTTTCCTGAAGTTGCGACTCTTCAGGAATAAAAATGATCCATCAGAGTTTTAGTTTACTTCACAACATGAAGCGACGTGGGTTTGATGCTTTGCCGTGGTGCTGCTGTGTAAACTGTAAACACACATACACACACACACATACACACACGCACACACACAGTTCTGTCCGTAACTGTTGTAGAATTTTCAGCCATATAAATTATAAAAAGTGTCAGCATTGATCATTGATTTCCTTCCTGGTTTCAGTTCAGCTTCATATTAAAACAGGAAGTGAAGAATAGAAAAAAATGGATCATGTGATAATCAAGGATATCAAGAATTTTGTAAAATAAATGAAGAACAAAATTCAGGAACCTTTTTTTTTTATCTTGATTCAATTAAAAAAAACCTTATTTCATTTTTTACAAATCTCTCAGCTGAATAATTTTTTGTAGATTTTTAGTTAGTTGCATTTTTTTCTGGACATCTTACTCAATTTTTCTGAGACTTTTTTTTATTTTCTAGAATTTTTTTTTGATTTTTTTTTTTTAAATTTAGTTCTGCACTTACTTTCCCCCCAGATTTTTTAAAATTTTTATTTTAGTTTTGTTTGAGCATCAAGTTATCGTAGAATCAAGCAGAAACTGCAGGTTTAGCAGAAAACAAGCTAAAAGTCATCTTCCTGTCCAGGGTTAAAGAGTTTGGTTTTTTTTTGTTTTTTTTTAGGTTATGACTAAAAGCCAAATTTAATGAAAAGTAAAATAGTAAAAAATGAGCTGACATCAGAGTAAAAATATGGATTAAAATTTATTCATAATCTAAACATTTAACCCTTTCAGTTCAGATTCTTTGTCTTTTTAGACCTCAAATCTGTTGTTCCTCCAAGTGTGACTGCAGAGACACACACACACACACACACACACAGCCGCCACGACCAGCAGTTTGATCGTGACCGACATTCAGAGCGATGAACCCAAACAAATGTGGAGGAACCTCAGGAACCATCAACCTCTGACACACACACACACACAGAAATGATGCGCACTCTCACTCTCAAATCCCCTTCCCAACAACTCTTCCCTTGTAAACAGACACACACACATGCCNCCCCGCTTTGCCATGGAGGCTGATTCCGCCCTCTGGATGAACCTGCTCCTCAGGACCCTAAACTCAGAGGGGGCTGGATTAATGTCTCTCTCTCTCTTTCTCCCTCTGTGTGTGTGTGTGTGTGTGTGTTTTATAGAATTTGGTATTTTGTTCTGGAAAAACGCTTCTAAATATGAAATAGCAAAAATTAATTTAGAACCCAAAGGTCAAACTGGACTCAAAAATCTAGATTATGTATGGTATACTTCATATATGCATATATGGCAAACGCTTATTTTAATCAGAGTCATGTTTAAGTTAAATTGTGAATACACACACACACACACACACACACACACACACACACCACAGGGGCTCCTCCCTGGACTCCCCTTCCATGCACCTGCTCACAGCTCTGTCCCAGCCTGCCCTTCTTCCCCTCCAGCATTCCTGTCCCAACACACACACACACACACACACACACACACACACACACACACACACACACACACANAAATTAATCAACAATTTCCAAAAACCAAGGGAAAAAGATCAGTAATTTTTTTTTTTTTCTGAGAGTCACTATATTGCTGCTTTCAGCTGATTTCCTGGTTTTGGGATTTATTATCCTTGTACATCATGTTGGGAATCACCGTGGCAACAGAGAGGCTGACACTTGTTGATATGCGTGAAGTCTGGACATAAAACAGCTCCAAGGTCCGCTCAAACCCCCTGGTCTACTCCTGGAGGTGTCCGGACTTGTTCAGGAGCTGTAACGTGGTTTAGGAAACCTCAATCCCATCATGCATTGCAAAGCCGAGCCTCATCAAATCCATTTGAATCAAACATCTGCAGGAGGATAATCATCTTCTGTATGAAAGCAGCAGAACAGAACAGTTCTGTTGATATTCAGGGACCAACATGGATACGACTTCAAAAAAACAAAACAAAAATAAATTTATATTATCTACTTATTTTTCAGTTTTTATCCAAAGACTAACAACATATTACAAATGTTTAGATTCATATGCTTGTAATTTTTATAAGTAACTGAACTATGACTTTAACTGTCTGATGTCAAAGCTTTAAAAAGAAAAGCTTATTCTCTTTTTTTTTTTAATTATTTGTTGTTCATAATCTGCAAACATACTTGGACAAAACCTGCTAAAAGGGTAGTTTAAATTAATTAAATTAAATACATTAATTAAATAAACGATTAAAGCTAATTCAGTCTTCACACCAAAGAGAAAGAGTACACTTATTCCTCCATTTTTTGAAAAATCTTTATTTTTGTTTTTTGTGATTTGTGTATAAAATCTTTTGTCATACAGGAGAAAAATAAATAAACAAAACATAAAGCAGAGTTAGACGTACTGCTGAAATAACTAATTAATTAATGTTTATTTTTTTTTGTGGTCAACAAATGATTTTTTTTTTAATTCAAAAAGATTTCCACCCCCAAAATATAAAATTTTTTGAACATAGCAAAGTCTTTCACACGTCCACAGGTCAGTAAACAAACAAATAAACATAAACAATAAATAAAATATCAAAGAATCTGGAAACAAAATGAAAAAAAAAAAATTGCCAAAAAAGNTAAACAATAAATAAAATATCAAAGAATCTGGAAACAAAATGAAAAAAAAAAAATTGCCAAAAAAGGAAAATTCTAGAATTCTACAAAAATATAAAAGTTTACAGGCTGGATTTTAACAATGAAAAATTAGTTGTTCTGTCTGGTGAAGGATTTTTTTTTTTTTAAATTGTGCAGCTTTTTAACCAAATTAAATGAAAAGTCACGAACGGTCAGAAGTTTTAAATCGTTCATCGTATTTTAGCGGCTGCAGCTCCGGACGCTCTGTTGTTTTGGAACGAGGCAGGAAGTCATATTTTTGCCAAAGCAAGATGGCCGAAGCAAAGGTGTTACAGTTTGTCTTGTAGTTTCCTGGGGGGGGGGANGGGGGGGGGGAAGGCGGGCGTCCAGGCCTCTGATGTCCGGGCTTCAACAAAAGCTGGACTGTGCTGTCCTGAATCCCGGTCCCACACAAAGACCACGTCCATGCTGATTAGCACGGGGCGGCGGCGGACCCACTCTGGCTCGGGGCTAATAGCTTATTACGGCGTGTAAAGTGACAATGTGATCTGGAGAGGTGCCAGGAGAAAGGGCCCAATTAAAGGAGAAAAAGAGGAGGAGGAGGAGGAGGAGGAGGAGGAGGAGAGTGAAGAGGAGGGCAGCGATGTGCATTCCTCTGAGCTTCGGTCTAATTTGCCCATGACAGGTTCCCTGGAGACCGACACCCTCCTTCACTGAAAAATCTGAGTCCCCCCCCCATCCAAAGCAAACTCCAACTGGCTANCGACACCCTCCTTCACTGAAAAATCTGAGTCCCCCCCCCATCCAAAGCAAACTCCAACTGGCTAAGTTAGCATGTTAGCATTGCAGCGCTACATGTCAACATTGCTGTTTACTCCTTTGTGCAAGTGATTATCTTCATCAGTAAAATACACTTACATCAATCAATCAATCAATCAATCAATCAGACTTTATTTATATAGTACATTTCATACAACTGAATGCACTCATACCTCCACCAAGGCCAACCAGCCCTCTGCTTTAGTTTTTTTTTTTTTTTNGTTTTTTTTTTTTTTTGCCAAACTTTTCATTACCTTGAACCCAGACTTATCATCCAAACACATCGTTTGAATCTTTCTTCTTCATGTTTAAAAACATGTCAAACGCTCCATCCTGCTGAAATGTTATTTGCATATTAACGGCTGCTGGACGTTTCTTGTCTTATTATTATGCATCATTGTTTTTCCTTAAAGTTTTTCTTAGTTGACAAGTGTTGCTGGATTCTTTTCCTTCACTCCTCCACTCACCTGGCCAGCAGGTGAAGATGAATCCAGGTATCAGTCCCTGGATCCTGATTACACCTGTTGATAGTAAATAACTTTTTCATGAAGATTCCCATCTATATTATTATTATTATTATTATTATTATTATAAGACAACTGAGTTTTATGCATCTTAAACTAGAATATTTTATGTCATTTTCAGGGAATTTTCTAGAAATGAGTGTTGTTCGCTTCACTGTGTAACCAAAAAAAAAAAAAAAAAAAATTTCCACTGTTTTTGACGTCATTGAGGAATTTTCAAAAATGGCCTTTCTGCCATTTTTTGAGGTCTTGTTTGTTGTTTACAGGTTTGGCAGAAACTTCCAGATTTTCACAATCGAAAATTTATAGTCGTGTTTTAAAACATGAACTCCAAAAAAAAAAAAAAANAAAAAAAAAAAAAAGATTAAATCTAAGACAACCAAGCTAGTTTCAAACACCTTCTACTATATTTTTTCATGTTTCATAGCTTTTCTGAAGCTAAACAAGCTAGCTGGGTTCTTCATTAGTAGATTTTGGGTCAGAAAACTGGAAAACTTCTCATTATTACATCATTTTCAGTTTCTAATCTGGATTCATTTTTAGTGCAGCGGAGACACAATGCTTGCCTTTATGTGTTTACACTAGAATAAATGCACTGTAAGTAAAGCATTAGGAGGATTTTTCTCGATGGGAAGTGGAGTCTGCCACTTCGATGTTTAAGCTGCGGTAGGAAGAACAACACAAGGGGTTAATGTAATCCATTTCATTGGTGGGGGCCTCTAATAACTGCTCTCTCCCTGCGTCTCCATTGGCCCGCGGAGTTTCCATTGTGCTGGCCGGTGCAGGTGTGGGACATNCTCCCTGCGTCTCCATTGGCCCGCGGAGTTTCCATTGTGCTGGCCGGTGCAGGTGTGGGACATGCTTTGTTGATCATAATCCCCCCGGCGAGGAGGGAGGCTTTGAGTGTGTTTGACGTATCCACCGGCAGGCCCTTTGCTCCTCGGCCGCCGTGCAGCCGCTGTCTCCAGCAGCCGCTCATGGGATCCGACAGGCGGAAAAATAATGAACAACACCTCAACCCGGAGCTGACCTGGCTCCAATTCAGCAGATCCACACAAGGGGTAAAGCAACCACTTAATTGAGCCTTCCAGGATCAAATCATACTCAGGACCCCCACAAAAGTACCATACTAACCCCTCCCAACGCCAGCCTCCTTCCTGAACCATCGTCAAGATGTTTTCCTGCACCCTACCTCCCATCCTACCCCTCCTCATGCTCATTCTTCACTGTTTCCTTCTTGTTTTTAATGTTTTAAATGAAACATCTGTTTTGATCATTCAGCCATTATAGTTCAAGTCCAACTTTATTATCCAAACTCAATTGATCACCCAAAAATGAACTGATAGAATCAAAAGGAGGAGAGTTCTCAGCGGTGCAACAAATAATAAAATACATATATACACATTAAAACATGTGAAACTATGATAAATACCAAAATAAAGTATTTGTTGCTGTCCTATATGTTTGGCAGAAAACTCAACTGAAGGCCAGAAACTTCTCTCAAAGTTTTTATGATTTCACACATTTGTTTTTCATCTGATAACTTTTTTTAAAGGACCATACCAGCGATCGTGCATGTTTGAGCCTAATATATTCAATTTTCATACATGTTTCGTTACTGACAATCATTTCAAAGGATAAAACCGTATTCCAGCTTTCCTGATATTTTGCAAAATCTCTTAATCTTTTAAAATCAAATATTCAAGTGATACACCCACCTTAAAAATCCATGTTTCTCCTGCTAATAGTTACACAGCCTTATGAAGTCACGGTCCTTTAAATTTTTCCATAAATGCAGGTCTTCTTTTGGGACTATATTCCCCGGTGGAGGCATACATTCACTCCACGTTTTTTGAAACCAATGGAGGTCTGGCAGGTAGGAAAAACATTTTTAATTCACTGTTCCAGTAGAATGCTTTGGGAAATGACTGTCAGTAACGTTACGTGAAAATGAAAATTGAATATATTAGGCTCAAACATGCAAAATGGACAGTATGGTCCTTTAATGGCTGTTGCCGTTTACAGCAGCAATGTTTGAAAATGCTGCAGTAAAACAGGAATATATTTCTTGTTATAACGACGTCTCAAACACACAAGCACACATTTTAATTTTATTTATTATCATCAATCTTCAATTACAGATGTGGATACCTAAAAAAAAAAAAAACTGCTAATCAGAGTTTTAATCCCGTGGAGCTCTGAGTTATCAGCAGACTAAATTACATTATAACAGATGAGTTTATTGCTTGTAGCTCAAACAAATAAAAACTTTTCACTGATATGTCATCAAAGCATCCAGAGGAAAAGCTGAAAAACCCAATTTAAAAAAAACTCCAATTTTTCAATTAATTTTGCATGTTCAATTTAGACCAATCAAAAGAAAGGCTGACTGCAAACAAGAATAAAAAGTCAGATTTATCATAATTTTGTGCTGTAAAAAGAGAAAATGACCTCATCTCATTGGAGGTAAAAATTCTTTTTATAGTAACTAAAGATCAAATTCATTTGGGAAGTTAATTAATTACCAAAAATGATTTTGTAATGTTCATTCAGTTAATTGTTAACATGCTGAGTAATTTTAACTATAATTTAAATCCTGTCATGAATTTTTTCTGCGTTTTCTCCATAAAGTTGATGTGAGAAACAGAAATTTGAAATTTTGAGGAAAATTGCTTCCAACTTTGACCAGATCTCAGTGTCCTAAAATCATCCGTCTGTCCTCATTTAACACGGGACACAGACGGAACTCCTGGACGAGGTCGATTTCCAGACCTTCACGTGAAATGTGCTGACGTGACCCAACTCTCTCTCTAATATGTTTGTCTTTCCTGTCTATTATCAGAGGAATAATTCGGGTGAAGGGTCCCGTCGGGTTGTTTTAGGACATGAACCTATACGTCCACCCCTCCAAAAAGCATCCGAGGTCCTGTGTTCCCAGCAGAACCAACAATGGTGCTTTTCAGATGTTGTCTGATAGAGCTGTGCGGGTGCCAAGTTACAGCCGGACGCCCAATGTTCCAGGCGCAAAGGAAGGTGATCCCACGGAGCCCGGGTCAGTGGATCATCTCTAATTGAGACGTTCCCACTTGGCAGCGGCGGCCCTTATTCACTGGACGGAACTCGAAACAAACCCACGGCCACAGTCTGCCAGAGCGGAAAAATTTGGGAATCACAAAATATCACCCCAACCTGCTTTTTTAAAATTTTATTTTTATTTATTTGACAATTAGAAACACTAGTGCAGACCCGTTCAAAACATGCGTGTTCGGAACGTGCCCGACTTTATGGTGTGCACCGCAGCCTGCTGTAATTTAGTTCTGCACATCCTTGTGAGCTAGCTTTGTTTATGGGGTCAGGTTGAGACCATGCTGCTGCCATGGCTGGAGCGTATCCTGTCACCGTGCTCAGAGCATATCCTGTCACTGTGCTCAGAGCATATCCTGTCACCGTGCTCGGAGCGTATCCTGTCACCGTGCTCAGAGCGTATCCTGTCACCGTGCTCGGAGCGTATCCTGCTACCGTGCTCGGAACGTATCCTGTCAGTGCTCAGAGTGTATCCTGCCACCGTGCTCGGAGTGTATCCTGTNCCGTGCTCAGAGCGTATCCTGTCACCGTGCTCGGAGCGTATCCTGTCACCGTGCTCGGAGCATATCCTGTCACCGTGCTCAGAGTGTATCCTGCCACCGTGCTCAGAGCGTATCCTGTCACTGTGCTCAGAGCGTATCCTGCCACCGTGCTCGGAGCGTATCCTGTCACTGTGCTCGGAGCGTATCCTGTCACCGTGCTCAGAGCGTATCCTGTCACCGTGCTCGGAGCGTATCCTGCTACCGTGCTCGGAACGTATCCTGTCAGTGCTCAGAGTGTATCCTGCCACCGTGCTCAGAGCGTATCCTGTCACTGTGCTCAGAGCGTATCCTGCCACCGTGCTCGGAGCGTATCCTGTCACTGTGCTCGGAGCGTATCCTGTCACCGTGCTCAGAGCGTATCCTGTCACCGTGCTCGGAGCGTATCCTGCTACCGTGCTCGGAACGTATCCTGTCAGTGCTCAGAGTGTATCCTGCCACCGTGCTCGGAGTGTATCCTGTCACAGTGCTCAGAGTGTATCCTGCCACTGTGCTCGGAGCATATCCTGTCACCGTGCTTGGAGCGTATCCTGCCACCGTGCTTAGAGTGTATCCTGTCACTGTGCTTGGAGCGTATCCTGCCACCGTGCTTAGAGTGTATCCTGTCACTGTGCTTGGAGCGTATCCTGCCACCGTTCTTAGAGTGTATCCTGCCATGCAAACTTTTTACAGCTGAATTCGAGAACTGTTCATCCAAACAACTTCACATGACACTGCATGTCTTTGGGTCCTGAGCAATAAACCTGCTGAATTTCAGCTTCATACAGAGCTGGGGTCTAGAGATGTTGGTGCCACAGACAGAGATTTCTGTCTTTATATGTAGATAAAAGCAGATAAATCTCAAATGTCAAAGATGACACAAAAAAGTCCAAGATTTGTTTCCACTGTGGTCCATGATATATATCCAGTCAAGAAGGCGTAGCCAGGTGGCTAGTAGCCAGGTGGGGAGTGTATCTGTGTTCCCAGGGTCCTAGGTTCCCTAGTTCAATCTTCTTTTAACACACATTAAATGTGTGTTTTAACAGAATAACCCTAACCCTAACCCATTATGTTCTCTATTGTGCTATATAGAGCTGAAGAACATAGGAATGACTCCACCAGGTGGTAGTTAGCCAGGTGGCTAGGTAGCACCACCAGATTAAATAAACATAAACATCATATTGTGACATTTACAGTCAGATTGCTGTTTTACAGTTCTTGTGTTCAGCAAAAATCAGCATTTTCTGTATTATTAAGCTAAAGTCCACATATTTCTCGATGTTGTCGACCTTTACAACGACGAGAAGTCACTGAGCGTTACAGCAAAAACAATCCAGAACACACACCATTTTAAAGTTGTTTTAAAGGCTGATGTGTTGCCATGATACAAAACTACCATGTGATTGTGTCTTAACTTTGCATTTTTAGCTTATTCATTTACTATTGTCATCGTTCTCCATCTTTCCCCTTTTGGGGTTTTTGGCATGATGACTTCTCTAATCGTTATTATTGTTTTTTAATGTCTTATTTCTCTGTGAAGCATCTTTGTCTAGAAAAGCGCTCTTTAAATAAAATGTATTATTATTATTATTATTATTATTATTATTATTATTATTATTATTATTATTANTAAATAAAATGTATTATTATTATTATTATTATTATTATTATTATTATTATTATTATTATTATTACTGTTTAATTAATGAAGCTACGTGGCTAAAAGCTAATTTTTGTTTGAAACAGTGGTTGTTCACATACTTTCGCAAAATGCAATACCTACAAAAATCGTGAGGGCAGTCATGTTAACTTTTCTCAGGACGTCAGCAGGACAGAAATCTGTGACGACTAGAAAAATGGCTGAAAGTCTGGAGGAGAATCTGATGCAGCAGGATTCATTAAATGACGCATCGTCAATGTTGTAGCCATTAGCAGTCTTTCTTTAGCCGTTCTCACATAAACAAAGTGTTGATCAGCATCTTTTTTTACACTGTTCAGCATTTTCAGAAGTTTTTCAAAAAATCATACCAGTGATTTTGCATGTTTGAAATTTTAGAATTGTTTTTCCTACCTTCCAGACTAACGTTGGTTTCAATTTATTCCAGATTATAAAACATCAGCTTGTAGAAACCTGAATAGAAACTAATGTATATTATACAATTTTTTAATTCCCTGAATCAGACAGGAAGTGAATTATTGTGTTGATGAGACGTCCAATCATATCGCTTTCACTTTATAAACAATGAAGAATTTATAAATTAAACCAATCATTGCCTTTCATTTTCGTGATGGGTGGCAAATGTTTTCCAAGGGAAGTTTCTCCACGCTCCGTTTCATATCAGGAACAATAAAGATGGCTTCCTCTAAATTTGGGGCAAACAGAAGAGAAGAATGGAGACAAAGAGATGCTTAAAGAGGATATCTGAGTTTGAAGGACAATAGACTTATTGTTTTACAGAATCAAGACGTCTGTTAGCTGAGCGTCTTTGAGTTTGGCTCTCCTTCAAACTTCAACTTTTTCTATTCATTTGACCAGAAACTGACACATTTACAGCCAAAGTGTCTCCATGGTAACCTGGAGCCTAAAGTTTAAAGTCATTCCTAAAATTTTACTTTTCATAAAAAGCTGCACTGTAAAAATTATTTCCCAGGCAGGATGAAATTCTGGCTTGTTTAATCGGAGCGGAAATGCTGCGATTGTGATTTACAGAGTGTGACGGACTCCAACAAAAGTGGGTCACATGACAAATCCCACCTGAAAGATGTTTAGAGTCACTTTTCATGTTCTCTGGATTTGAGAATTTTTTTTCTAGAATTTATTCTTTACTTTTTTTAATTCTTATTTTACTTTTTTTTTTACATTTGAAATTTTTCTACAAATTGGGAAAATTTTCTATTTTTTAAATTATAGAAAGATTTCTTTATACTTTTCTCGGAGACTGTTTTTAGATTTTTTTTTTTTTTAATTTATTTCTAGAACCAGGAGAAAAAGTGAGAAAGTAAGAAAGTAAGAAACTTTCTAGAAAAACAACTAAAACCTAAACCTAAGTCTAGAAATTTTTTTTTGCTAGAAATTAGGAAGTTTCTACAATTGAGAAATGTTAGATTAATAATAATTCTGTCTTTTCTGATACTGTTTTAAGATTTTTTTTTTTTTTTTAATTTCTAGAACCCGCATAAACATTACAAAGAAATTCTAGACCTTTCTGGAATGAAATCACCTAATAAGCTTTACATAATTTGAAGCCATATTGGAAAACGAGGCATGACGATAAGATTCAGACCACGTGATATTTATTAATAATCACAGTTAAAACTGTTTGATGCATTACAATAATAGATACAAAATCCATTTAATGATTGTCACATTAAATCCTGAGACAAACCATCATATATGTTTTTATATATATATATATATATATATATATATATTTATGACATCTGGTCTTTCTGCTTCTGGTCTCGACACATTTTATAAAACAATATTATTCACGTCTGTTTTAATCAAACCATGTTCCGAAAACTTTAGAAAAATGACTGTGAGCATAAATATCATAAATATTCACAAAACTATCTTCATAATTTACAAAAATACACGTTTAGAGTTCAAATGTATTTACATCAGAGTCACTTTCAGTCAACACGGAGGACGTAAAACAAGGCAAAAACTGTCTCATGTTTCATATTTCTACTAAATATCAATTATTAATATTTATTGAATTTGGAAAGTGTAATAAAATGGAGATACACTCTTCATAACATGGCAATTTCCTGTTATGTGATTATTTGAGGTAATTGTGGTTCTCAAAAAGTCAACTTTGGTAGATTTGTGTTATGAATAAACTAATAATTTGGCTGCTTAAACTTTTAATTGACATACTTTTTAGTACAAAAACTGGGAAACCTGTTGTTAAAAATGACATAAAACTGCAATATTAAAGTGTTTTGATTGTTAACTATGTATATATTTTTTACTACTAAGAGCAAGATAGTTTTGATATATTTATTATAGAAGAAAACAAAAAGACAAGTGCTCAATGTTTGACTTTCAGGTGACAAATCACCTAAAACAGCTGCTGCTGTGTGATGGGGTGAAATGGTGTGGGTGTGTGTGTGTGTGTGTGAGTTTCTCCTATAGCTCTGTGCCGTCTCGGGGATAAATCAGGCCGTTGAGGCTGAAGCCGTTGTAGATGTGAGCGTTGAACTGTCCGCTCTGTCCGCTGCTGAAGGTGTTGTAGTAAACTCCACGGTTGAAATGCAGGCCCTCGCCATGCTCCGCCCCCGTCTCCTGCCCGCCGTGGTTGGGGTGATATGGGCTGAGGGCTGTAATGTTCCTATTCGACAGCTCGTTCACCAGTCCCAGGGACCCCTGCCTGCTGGAGGCCCCCGTGCTGAGCGTGGACATGCTGCTGTAAAAGTTATTGAAACACGGGGCGGCCGAGGCGAGCCCGGCCGGCGAGGAGGACGATGAGCTTTTGTGGTTCTCGTTCATGGCCTCCATTTCTGGGGAGGACGGGCCCAGGAGTTGGGGACTGTCTGAGGACTTTAGTGAGGATGCCCCTGCTGGCCTGCCATCCTCCACCTTTGTGGCCCCTGCTGCCGCCGCCACCGCTCCTCCTGCGCTGCTTGAGTCTGAACGTCGTTTCCTTTTCCTGCGGAAATTTCCGTTGTCAAACATCTTTTCACAGTTAGGGTCCAACGTCCAGTAGTTTCCTTTTCCTGTGAACAAAGATGAGACTCATATTAGTGAGAACATATCACAACTTAAGTATTTAAAGCTAAATTAGCCTTTAGCTAATGGATGCGTACAGCATAATACTGTATGTTTAAGTTGTATTATCCAAATAAAATAATAAATTCCTTTTCACTTTTAGTATAATTTCTCTCAAATACAGTAAGTATTTTTTCATGTCAAAATGTGTCTGTAAAAAGCAAAGAGTTGGAAGGAAACTTAATTATCCATAATAAACCATCATAAACTTCCACATAAAAGTGACATTTATCTCCTATTTTTTCTAACTTTCTGTTTCCTGGAAACCTGTTTGAGGATCTGCTGAAATCTTCTTTTGTCTAATAAATAGCACCTTTCCTGAGTCGACTGTCATTCTAGTCTAGACTGCACAGGTTAGGATTAAAAACAACATTCCAGTCATGTTCCAGTACAACACCAACTCTTTTTGCATATTACTGTGTAGAAAAATTACCAGAATATTGTGGGAATATTCCTGTTGGTGTTTACAGCATCTGTTGCTACTTTAATATTGATTTTATTTCATTCAGTTGCTGGAATTAAACATCTGTGAATCTACAACTTCAGTGAATTAAAACAGGGATTTTCTTCATTATTATTATTATTATTATTATTTTTACCTGTAGGTGCTACATGATATTTTATTGCTTATCCCTCTTAAAATTAATAACAGCTTTGTCAGCAGATGTCCCAGAGTTTAGCTGTGGATTTTTAAAAGCTATCATTTGGAGTTAGTTTGACGCAGAATGTAACTCTGCTGCTGCTGAAAACTAAAATGTATATCAATTTTAGTTTAAAATTTCAGATACTAAATAGTTTGATCTTAAACACTTCACTGCGGCTTACAGGTGAAGTAATCTTTGCTTAATATTAAAACTGGTAACTTCATTTCTGCTGGTGCGTTCAGGTACCTGGGTCGTCCTCGTCCCTCGGGACTTTCTTGAAGCAGTCGTTCAGGGACAGGTTGTGCCGGATGGAGTTCTGCCAGCCGGCTTTGCTCTTCTTGTAAAAGGGGAAGTTGTCTGCGACGTACTGGTAGATCTGGCTGAGGGTCAGCTTCTTCTCCTGCGCGTTCTGGATGGCCATGGCGATCAGCGCGGAGTAGGAGTACGGAGGCCGGACCAGCTTCAGCAGCTCCTCCTGGCTGGCGATGGACAGCCAGCCCAGGTCGGNGGAGGCCGGACCAGCTTCAGCAGCTCCTCCTGGCTGGCGATGGACAGCCAGCCCAGGTCGGGCCCCCCGAAGCCAGGTGAGTTGGTGATGAACTGCCGCTGTGAGCCGTAGGTGGGCGGGATGAAGGACGCCGGGTTGTTTCCGTGCAGGTAGGACGCGGAGGAGTTGACGCCCGGCCCGTTGAGCCACAGGTACGGGTTTGGAGACGACGCGTAATCCCCGAGGCCGTACCCGGCGGGTCTCTGCGCGCCCTGCAGGGTCTGCTGGTGGTACATGCTGCTGAAGTTGTCGCAGTAGACAGCGGCCATATCCGGGGCCTCCTGGGCGCCTTTGGGCGGGAGGGAGCCGACGGTTAGGGAGGTGTGGTGGTGCTGGTGGAGGTGATGGGACTGAGGATCGATGGAGTTCATCACTCCCCGCGGGAAAGCAGAAGCTGCGGCGGGTCAGGCGGCCTCTGCAGGCGGCAGCAACAAGTCAGCAGGATGGAGGAGTTCGGGGAGTTTTAATAAAAGCTTGACAGCGACCACATCCAGGATCCGGATCATTTCCGACAGCCAATAAACTCACACAGGGAGGAACAGGAGGTGTGGTCACGTTACACCTCCTTCAGCAGGAGGCCAGGGACACGGGGACCCCCGCTGCGTTTCAGACTGGTTCTGAGCCTTCTGAAGTAGTTTTACAATGACTTTAAGTGGCCTTCATAATAGACAGTTACACAAACGTTTTGTTTTAAATTGGAAAACAAATCTACAATTATTGATTCAATAAAAGTTCTTAATCTCATTACAGATCAAACAAAATAAGTCCCTTTACCACTTTACCATCCCTCTTTAAGGGGTTTCTTCTCATATCAACAACTGAAATTTAACATAAACATTAACTGATCAATTATAGACACATTTCTAACTAAGATGATGGATTTTAGATACGAACATGATAATCATAATCAGATTCTCAGCAATACCTGTCTTTGTTTCTCAGCAGGATAGCTCAAAAAGTAACAGATATCAAATATGTTGTATGAAAAGTCAGTCAGGTCAACTGGATTCAGTTTGTTATTCTTATTTTATTTATTTTTTAATAAAAAACTTGAAGTGTTTTGTTTTTTATAACACACTTGAATCCAGTTGACCTGCTTGACTTTTCATACAACATATCTACTGCCTGGATGACTGAGAATCTTCATCAAAATATATCAAATACATTTTAGAGATAAGCGGGACTTGGATCAAGGATTTTGAGGGAGATCTGGATCAGGATCCAGATTTAGGATTTTTTCCCCCTCTTTTTTTTAACATTGGGCATTGGTTTGACATTTTTGTAAATTTTTTGTATCTCACAAATCTTAAAAAAAAGAAAGAAATCAAGCATGTATATCCTATGATGGACTATCAACAGGTGCATCGTATGTGTGTGTGTGTGTGTGTGTGTGTGTGTGTGTGTGTATTGTGTCAGAGTTAGTTTGCATCTACATTTATATGAACATTTCAATAAAGAATTCTGAAACCATCATTTCACCGTTGACCTGAACTGGTCATTTTATTCTGGATGGCGTATGGAGGAAACTCTGGATGTCTGAGCATCATTTTCATCCTGCTGCTCGACTTCATAATGACTTTACATTTCAGCAAAACATCGATGAGTTTAATTATTATATTTTCCATCATGCAGTGTCTGATCATGTTTTTATAAATTGTCAGAATTTCACTCTTCCTGGCTGAATGTTTGGTCAGAAATTGTCTCAGACTTTATTTGCACAATCAGACCTCATAAATTACTCTCCTGGTGTGTGTTTTATGAAGATATGATCATCATATATATTTTGTAGTAGATAGTATCCAAATTATATGTTAACATAGAACTTTTCAATGAAAAAATAACTTATGAATCAAGTCTTTCATACTGTCTAATATCAAGAATATTTGCAAATCAATGTCAAATGTTTTTAAACTTGACATTAAATTTGATATAAATTACCAATAATAATAATAATAATAATAATAATTAAAAAAACATTTTACTTTAAAAAAATATGCAAACTTCTGGAAGTACGGCTCTGTGGCTAAACAACAACATAAATAATAATTGTGAAAGTTTAACCTATTAAGTAGTAAGAATACTTAAATTATTAATAAGTTACTAAGTTAAGTTAGTTTTCTGATTGTGTTAAGGTTTGTGTACACTTATGATAGCTGTTAAAAAAAAGCAGGAAAACAAATTTTCAATCATTTGACCTACGCAAAATACTGATTTTTCATCATCAAGACAAACTCTTCAATTCTCTATGTGAATTTAACTCAAATTTACATGGTCAAAAAATGAGGTTTATGACTTCAATGCTGCTTTATATCACAGCAGATCCTCTCTAAGTCTGTTAGTTTCTGTTTAAACCTCATGCGGAGCCACACTGCCACCCTGAGCTTTCTCTGTGACAAATCACAGCAAGGCTTAAACCGTTTCACTATGTAGTATATGACAATCACCACTAGATGGCGCCAGCTCACTGTGTAATCCGCAGTTTCAATCCCGGTGTAGTTCATATAACGACCACAAGATGGTGCTAAACACTTTAAAAGTTACTGAGCTCAGGATGCTTCCACAAGTGTTGAAACTTTGGATTTTACTTGTGGCTTTGACTGAAACAGTAAGAAAAAAAGTCTACCTGGATTTTTTTTTTCTTTCAAAGAGAATGACTGCAGACTAAAAAGCCCAAAGAATTGATAGTAACTCTCACTAAAAGGAAGTAAAAATTGATAATTCTTCTTTCGTCTGTCCTCCATTTGTTCCCATAGAGGAACTTTCTAATAAGGCAGCCTGAGGCCCCCTGCTGAGGCGCTCTGATTACTTTGGTTGGTATCGACACATTATCTGCCTACACTTCCCTGTTTCTCAGCATCTGACAGACTGAGGTTTTCCCTAATGCAGCTTTTCCATGGAGATCCAGGCCGCAGGGTAATTGTCCGCGCAGCACCAGGAGTCGCTCTGTCTGACTGTAATTCTATAATATTGGGGTTGGCTATGACAATAATCCCCAAGCTCATCATACATTGCCAAAACTGTTTCACCAACTCAAATGTATGTATGAGAATCTGAGATTGTGGAAAAGGGGAAAAGGCTCTTTGACTTGGAAGCATCTATCAGCAGGGGAGAACAGCTTTCTGTGGGGAAAACCACTTTATGAATTATGATTTTTTTGTGTTTGCTGTCTGACCAAAATCAGATAAAAGCCAAAAAATCAAAACCAGAAAACTTGCAGACACTTGAAACATGCTTGAGATAAGTAATCTATCACAGCAAACACAATGTCTATTACATTTTACATCGAAGTAACTTTATTTAACTGAACTGCACAGAAGAAAATGTACCTCTCCGCCAGGGAAAATAGTCCCAGGAGATGACGGCTTTAACCCAGAAATAAAAAGACCATCACCTCTATATTTGAACATTACAACAGAGTATTAGGGCCACATCAGAGGAAAAAAATAAAAGGAGCAGGATATATTTTTTTAGTTTGCTTTTGAGAAAAAAAGTCAAAATTTTGAGATTAAAGTCAAAATTCCAAGAATAAAGTCGAAATTTCGAGAATAAAGTTGAAGTATAGTTTCGAGAAAAAAGTTGAAATTTCAAGAATAAAGTCAAAATTTTGAGAATAAAGTGGAAGTGTGTTTGGACCTGTGTTGCAGTAACGCCTGAGCTCCACACCTACAGGATCAAACAACTTGATCAGTTGTCTTATTGTGTCTTGTGATCCAACATGTCCTCTTTGTATTGATCACAGGTGTAGCCATCGATACCCTCACATCTGTCCATTTCCAGCTGTTTCGGTCTGCAGGAATGCGGCCACTTCCTCCAAGTTTGTGTGGTTTTTCCTCCTGAACAGATGCAATCTTTGGCACAATCGCTTTAAAGTCCTGATACTTATTACCAAACTGTGTTTATGCGCTAAAAGAGGTAGAATTTCCTTGTTACTAAAGCCGATTCTGAAGCACGAGTTCATCTACACAAGGCATCTTGTAGAATCAGAGCCTAAATGTAAAGCAGTTTGGTTTAGCTATATCAAAATTTCAACTTTATTCTCGAAATGTTGTCTTTATTCTCAAAATTATACTTCGACTTTATTCTCGAAATTTCAACTTTATTCTCGTAAGTTCGACTTTTTTCTCAAAAGCAAAATAAATTAAAAAATCCTTTTTTTTTCTTTAATGTGGCCATAATACTCCGTCATAGGACATATATGTTTGCAGGTGAACATCGAATTTTAAGGTGGGTGTATCAGCTGAACATTTATTCATTTTAAAGGTTAGGGGATTTGGCAAAATAATAGGAAAATTAAAAGACAGTTTCACGTTTTGGAAAATGAGTGTCAGTTCAGTAAACTGTATATGGATTGGGCTTAAAAAACATGCAAAGTCACCGGTATAGTCCTTTAAGAGTCCAACCAAGAACAAATGCTTCCATATTCAGCATTGTTGCTGTCATGGGAAAATTTGTAACACATACGAAATTGTACTTAACTCTAAAATTAAATACCCACTGTGTAGTATTTTATATTGATAAAGAACTTACATGGATAAAACGCCGCGAGGGACTGAAAGCTTTATAATATAGAAATATTGACTGATGAAGAGGAGGTAATAATGTTACTCAGAATGGCTGCAGTGTGTTTAATCAATAAAAGCCTCATAAACATAAATAAGCAGCTAAAGTGAACAGGCCGCGGCGGTTACAGGGCGGCCGAGCTGCAAATTTATGGATGCAAAGACCTTTTTGTTCTCGTTTCTCGGAGACAGTCGGGACATTCAGCAGACGCACAATCCACACATTTACATTTCTATTTCTGTGACGGCTTCGCAGAGCCTGACGTGTGGGCGTGAATATACCTACTGACCTCCAGGATTTACACAGGAAGTCTACGGAAATAAACATTTGCGCTCATTATGTGTTTCAGGTTTGCGTGCACGAACTCACATGCACACAGACCAGCCAAAAGACAGATAAGCACAGATACAAGTCCAACATACGTGCACACACACACACACACATACACACATAGAAAGCATTCATGGCAGGCGGTGCGTGAGGCAGTAATAACATGGTGCTGCTGTGAGAGGCGTGGCTCTGTGGGCGGGGGTGGGGGGGGTGTACAGGAGATGTTATGGCTCTATATGTTTATAACGCTGCCATGGAAAAATAAGAAGCTGCCCACAGGCATTTCCTCGGTTCTTCTCCTCGGCGTGGGAGGGAGGCTCAGCACGTCACATTTCATCATTTTCAGGAGACATCCTCAGTTATTCCTCATTTTCTCTCTGCTTATACTTCATCACGAAAGCTTTCTGCTTCCCGCATCTTATTTCTTTACGTTTATTGTCTAAATACTGCAGCTCTGACCACGACGCTTTGATTTATTTAACTTCAAACGTGGATTCTGACTCTCGGAGAGCATTTTTTGTAGCTCCTGTCTGACTCTTCTTACTGTCGCTGCTTAACTGGTTCTTAATTTGTGATTTGGCTGCTGAAAATACATAAAACGTAAAGCCAGATTTTTCAGTAAAGCATGTCTTGGTTACAATATTTTACGGATCAATCTGTATGTATTTACTGTGACTTTCACCTCTGTAATCCATGTTGCTGACTAGACCAAATATGTTTCATATCATTCATGACAATGTTGGTATAGCTTTTTTTACATGATAAAAAATTTGTCAAAATTGAAGAGCATTTGATGCTCAGTGAACGCCCTTACATAAATAAAGGTTAAATAAAATAATAGAAACATCATGATATTGAGGATATTATGGCGTGACGAAGTGTTCATTGTCACATCATGCGCAACAAGAAAAAACAAAACAAGCATGTCTGAAAATATCAGGTCAGCATCTGATGAATTATTTCCAAAAAAGGAGCTTCCTGTTAGGCTACAAGCTAACAGGCTAACAGCTAAAGAAACACAACAAATTGTGTCTCCACCTGACGCAGAAACACCTGGTGAATACCAAGAAAGTCACAAATGATGTGAGAAGGATGGCCAATCAGCTGATTTGAGATGCAAAACAAACAGGAAGTGATGCTAACTCAGACTAACGTGAGCGTTAGCATTAGCAGCTGCACTTCCTGTGACAGAACAAGGTAACGGTGGAGTGGAATTAGCGAAAGTGTGACTTTTTGTCGAGTCTTAAATCTTCAAAACAAGAAAAATATTAAAAAGTATAACAAAAGACTGATTTTTGGTACTGTTTCAGCATCAACTCAAGTACACTAAAATACGGCAGTGGCTCCTGATGCTAGCTTAAAGCTTCCATCACCATCGGCCAATATAAACTTAACACAAACATTGTACATGGATTTCTAACAATACATCAGGTAACAATGATCAAGTATCTTTCAATATTTATGCAATTATCCATAGATAAAACACAGGATTATTCATTTTCCCTCAACCTTAGCATCAGTAACATCCCTTTTCTCAGAGGAAACGCGCTGAATTTCCCCTTCTTGCACTTCCTGGTGAACTTTAGCAACACCATGCTGTGGCTGAATGAGTTATAAAACTACGCCATCTAGTGTCCAAAACACATATAAGCAGAAACTTAATACTACATTAGGAAATGACGTAGTTTATATGGTTTTCCTTAAATGGGATGTTTTTACCACCTGGCTACATATGAACAGAGTTAGCCTAGCAGCTATACTAATGCTTAGCCTGTGGACTTCAAAGCATATTTAAGTACATAGAGGGTGGGTCATTCTTATGTTTCCAGGGTTCTATGTTCTCTAGCTCTATATAGCAAAATAGAGCACATCATGAATTCTTTGAAATGCAGGATGTATTTATGATTTGAAGGATAAATTCATTAGATGATTACAGCATTTGATTACTTCTTTCTTCCTGTGCCTCCTTTCGTTTCCAGCTCTTCTCCAGTAAACTTAAAGCTTCAAGGTTGCAGAAAGTGAAGAAAGTGAAATTTCTTGTACCGTCACTCTACAGAATACACCAGCCTATAATATAAATTTAAATGCATTGGCTGGAGACACGTCCCGTGTCATTATTTTCAGATCCAGGCGTCCATGCCGGCTCCGTGTTTGTGATCCAGAGGATAATTAGGGCTGGGAGGCTGCTGCTGAGTGCTGGGTTGAAGCTGAATGCTCTTTCTGGAAGCTGCAGCATGAGGATATATGTGCTTTAAAGAGGCAGAAGTGTAGCTGCTCGTCCTCTGATGTGCCATCCAACTTTAAAATACAGCCTCAGTCTTCCTCAAAGCCTTCTTTTTTTAGCCGCTTTAGTGTTTTCGCCCCTCCTGCCAGCTCCGGCTCCGCTCTGCCTCCACATGATGAGCAGATCTGAGTCAAGAAGTTTGGGTCAAAGACTGAAGAAGTGCAGCTAATTCATGAAACATGGTGCCGCCTCGTAACAGCTCAACCCTCCAGAGTCTGAAGGCCTTTCTGCAGCTCTGCCTTTCATTTGGTTTCCTCTTTCTACCTGTTAAAAAAATAAAATCTGGAGTTTTGTGGATAAAATTCCAAAGTGACATATAATCACAAAAATTAACTGGATTAGCAAGCAGTTTTCCATACTTGATGTAAGTTGTTTTTTTTTTATTTTACAAACTCAATTTTAAAAAATTATTGATTTTTTTATTTCAAAAAATTGGGCGTGTGTGTGTGTGTGTGGGGGGGGGGGGGNGGGGGTCTTGAATGATTAATTTTGCAAAACAAAATATTTAAATGAAACATATAAATTGAAACAAATAGACAAATAAGAACTTAATGAAAACCTTGATTAATGAAAAATCATGGTAAAATCTAGAGAATTTTTTGTTTGAAAGATTCAATCCACAAATAATTACAAAAACATTTCTTACATTGCTTATCATGTGATCCATTTTTGATTGAGTCCTTTAAACTTTCTCTCTAAACAATAAATGCGAACACTTCAAACTCTTCAAATACAATATTTTGTGTTTTTTATGGCCTCATTTCTTGTTTGCAGTTTTGGCAGAAATATCAAAATTTATAAAATGTTGATAAAGATAAATAAACCATTAAAAAAAGAAACTGACTGTTACTGAACGCAGCATAACGAGGCTGGTGTTTTGAATGTTTTTATTGTTGGGTTTAGAATTCAGGGTGTGTAATCAGTCTAAACACAGAAAAGCTTTTCATCGCTTTGACTTCTCAGCTTAACGACTTCTTCAGTAACGACTTTGTGTTTAACAGCACAAACATCATTAACACACACTATTCTTATTCTAATCTCTCTGCCAGCGGACCCCCCCCCATCCCACCCAAACAGTNGAGAGAGAGAGAGAGAGAGAGAGAGAGAGAGAGAGAGAGAGAGAGAAGTACTTTTGCCACCTGAGTGGGCATCGATGCCCAGAAACCCTTATATTTAAGGTGGTCCAAGCCAACATCTCCAAACCACCTCTGCCTGGCTCTCCTCTTTATGTGGTCCTAGTTTGGGGGTTTACGGCTCTCCTGGCCTGGCTCAGGACCCCCCCCTCCCCCTATGTCACTTTAGGAACTTGAATTAAGAAGTTTGTGGTGACAGGGTGCAGAGGGGGAAGCCATATTTCCTACAGTCACAGACACCAAAGGTAGTGTGTTTTTTGGCAGCTCTGCTCTTTTACTGCTGTAATTTAATTCACGCTGGCCTAAATTTGCCTCATAATTAAACTTCTAATAACAAATCCTGTGCTGTAACATCAAGCTAACAGCAGCAATCGCCTGTTCTATAGTCTAGTTTAGAGCTGAAATGACTATAGCTTTCTGATTTAGCAGCCAGACAAACTTATTCAGTACCAATTTTTCTAATTGTCATTTATCAAGTTAAAAAAAAAAAGGCACAATGTTTTTTTGTTTCAGCTTATATGTGAAGTTTTGCTGCTTTCCCTGTTTCACAAGGACCATTTTGCATGTTTGAGCTGAATATATTCAGATTTCATACGTGTTACGTTACTGACAATCATTTCCCAAAGCATACTACTGGAACATGTATTCAGGTTTTTTTTTTTTTTTTTTTTTTTTTTTTTTTTTTTTTTTTTTTTTTTNAGAAACATGGATTTTTAAGGTGGGTGTATCACTTGAATATTTGATTTTGAAAGATTAAGAGATTTTGCAAAATACCAGGAAAGCCGAAATACGGTTTTATCCTTTGGGAAATGATTGTCAGTAACGTAACATGTATGAAAATTGAATATATTATGCTCAAACATGCAAAATGGGTGGTATGGTCCTTTAAGGTAAAACATGGCGAATGTGGATGGAGCACTGTGGATCGTTAGAAGCGTACCGTGACCTTTATATCTGAGCTACTTTGCTTCTCCTGCTGATGCTAACATGGACCTGATAAGTAGCAGAATGTGTCTGGACACTGAATCCAGTTCGTTTTGCATTGCATCTTCTGCTTTAATTCCTGATAATTCAGGCCGCACTGCCAGACATTACCATTACCGACTCTGACAGGACAAATTCAATTTGGCAAAGCTGACTGGAATTCTGCCAAATGCCAATATGCCACTGATATCAGGAACCAGGCCGTAGAGATGGTGATGAAGACTTCAATCTGGAGCTATTATTTGAGTGTAATTGGTTTTATATTCAGCTACGCTCATCAGGAATTAATAAGCTTATCCTCAGACACAGCTGAAGTCCTCTTGTTTATGAGTCTGGAGATAAAATAATTGCTTTCCCTGAAAGTACATCCATTTTATGCGTAGAATTTCACGTACAAGCTAAATTCCTGTAGATTTGATACGCCTGCTTACTATTTCTGAGCTGATTCTTCATTAGATCATCTATCTTTTCCCAAAACGTAAAGAATATGAGATTTTATTATTTCTGGAGCCGGTCCCACGGCCCAAGCTTCCACAGTCCACCCTGGATTTCATGGAGCTCTCAGGCGGTGACCTCAGGAACAATGTGGGGTGCTGTGCTGATTCTGGGGACTGGGTGAGCCCAGCTGCCCCCACCTGCTTGCAGCTTTACGGTCTGGCCCCAAGCCCTACTTCTATACTGCAAAAAACATCCATTTATCTCATGCTTTTATACTTGTGGTGTGGTGGTTCTTTAAAGGGGATATATTCTGCTTTTAGTTTCCATTTTTCAAAGTGTAATATAACAGGAAGTACGTGTAGAACAGCCATAGATTCCATATATTCAGAGTGCAAGCCCTGAGCTTATATACAAGTTGGAACGTACCATTATCATTAGCTGCAAGTAAGATTCAGTCAAATACAGGCAAATTTAAATTATATTTCAAGCATAAAGTGATCACTACTTTCACACACAACTTTAATTTGAAGTTATAATTTGCTGATGACAGTGGAGACCAAAAGAAAAAACATAAAACAAAGAAACACTATAAAAACACTCATTCTAACACCCCTCCCAATGAGGCCACATGGTACAGACCAATAAAGAGTCAAACTGGCAGCAGCTCAAGCTCATTGAGTCACATGACCTCAATCAGGATGTGAAAAATTCAGCCAAATCATACACAAGAAACTAGAGTAATAAATTAAATAAGTTGTTCAACATAAATGCATCATTTTTAGAGAAGAATTACTGAAATCAAAATGGTAATATCAAATCAAATAAATATCAAAGAAAAGTAAAACATGTAATAAAAATATTGGAGTTGATCAGATGTTTGAAGGAGCAGATTTGAATAATTTCTAAATATTTGATTTAATGACATTATACAGTAGTGATTTCTTAGAACTCTGGACAAATATTGTGTTCTTAATAGGAAATATTTGCTCAAGTAAAACTGTGCAAGATCATAAGCATGCAGAAAATTTAATTTACAGCTTAGGCTCCATTTTTCAGCTGTTTCAAGAAAATCCGTGGTGATGTTTTAAATATTACAAGATATCACCAATTGGAAAGTTTACCTTATATTAATTAACAATTAAGAACTAATTAGAAGAATTTGGTAGATGAGATGACTGTTAATGAATTGGTGAGGTTTGGTGGCCTGTTAGATTAACTGTAAACCATTATAAAGTGTAGAATGTAATTTGAACTTTAATTCTTTGATTCACATACAATATGTGTCGACTTTATCAATCTTGAATCACTATTTCTAACCCTTTTATAGTTAAAGAAATAAAGGGCAGCTGTTGAGCTGATGGCTGATTGTATTCACCTGCATCAAGTAGAGAAGTGGAGAAAATAATTAACCAGGGAATAAAAAATAATAAATCAAAAATACACTTAAAAAGAAAGATTTTTCAACATTTTTTGCAGTGTTGGCTGCCTGATCCTTCATGGGGATCCAGCTGGGTTGGAAAGGGCCTCTGACAAGTGTGTGTATGTGTGTGTTAGTGTGTGTGTGAGTATGTGTGGTATGTTATAGTGATTCTTCACTCAGCTGTCAGCACACACACACACAGCAAGTAGATCACGTGAGTCCATGGCTGTGGGGTCCACATGTGAGCAGGCACTCAGAGGACAGAGGATAAACAGCCTTTAAGCTCCATCCATCCATCCATCCTATGCTGCATGTCCAGGTCTGGGTCAGTAGCCCCCCCCCCAACATATATCCTGGATCTGCCCTGTCGTCTTCTCTGAACAGGATGTATCCAGAACCTCTCTGCATCCAGGAAGCATCCTCCTCCTCATCCTCCTCTTCACGCTGGAGGAACGATTCTACTCTGAGCTCCCTCCTGATGTCCCCCCCCCCNAAAAAAAAAAAAAACATCAAGTCAGGTCAAGTCAGATTTATTTGAGTAGCTATGTATCACATACAATAGTTCAAAGGGCTTTAAAAGCCCACATATTAACATTAAATCAGTCAGTCATACAGGTAGATATTAAAATGCATTTGTGCATGCAGCTCATGAAGCTAGACTGGAACTCTGGAAATACCTTAAACAGTTTAAATTAATTTACTTTTCAATTGTGTAGCCCTCCTATCAATAATTTAAGGGATGGGCCCTGAGCTCGTTTGTATATTCAACTTATTAATTGTTACTCTGATTTACTCAGTGTGTATANGCCCTGAGCTCGTTTGTATATTCAACTTATTAATTGTTACTCTGATTTACTCAGTGTGTATATCTTTGGTCACCCGAAATACCGTTAGCTCTCAAATACAGATAAGCAAAAGATGTGACACTAAAATTAGTGAACTAACCCTTTAAAATAAAATAGAATCACCACAAATCAGGTAATCTGTGCAAACAACCAAATATCACACTTGACTCAGTTTTCTGATAAAATNACAAATCAGGTAATCTGTGCAAACAACCAAATATCACACTTGACTCAGTTTTCTGATAAAATAAATAAAAAAAATGACTACAGATTAAAATAAAATGTACAAACTCAAAAAGAAAAACTTAAAGAGTTTTTTTCTCTTTACACAAATAAGAAAAAAAGTATTTTCTTTACCAATTAAAACAATGTGTCTCCTTTAACCTTTCTCTTATCAGATTATGTCTTATTTTCAACCACTACACTGAAAAAAATGATTCTGACCCCTTGTAAATGTTACATATTTTATTCTGGTTAATTTTATAAATTTTAATGTGTAACTGAATCCTACTGATCTTTTTTAAGTAATTTATAAATGTACTGCCCTTGTTTAAAACAAGCTAATTCCAGTCAATTAAAAGTAACAAGAAAAAAATATGTTCAATTTAATTTCCGCATACTTCCCTGTCTGCGCATGTGCAGACACATGCCGCCACTTTGTTGTGGAGCGGGTTTTTTTCAGTCTTTTCCGTTAGAAGCTTCTTGAATGCTGATGAATACTGGATATCCAAGGCTTTCCATTTTTGGTAAGTAGGCTTAAGCAATTTATAACCATGGGTGCTATATTTGCACTTAAATAGGGTTCTGTTTACACTTTAAAACTTTGATGGAAAAAAAAAAATCAGCTAATTTTATCACTTGTGTCATTTTAATAAATCAACATTAGCTAACATTACAACCGTTTACACTTGAAGCTAACATGATGTAACAGCGTTAAATGCGTGGTGAATTCCATGTTTGTCATGTTAGACTAAGTTTTTGGACACTAAATGATAAAATAAAAGCAAAACAAGGTCACCAATAGGTGCGTTTCCATCT
>VXCM01001888.1:0-12500 GCA_014773175.1 Lucifuga dentata
GAGTGAAAGAGCTAAGAAATAAAGAAAACACGTCAACGGACCTTTTACACAGTGAGGGATGTAACAACATCCCAGACCTAAAACCTCCTCTGCTGTGTATGGATTTCACATAATACTTCATATTCAAACTATTTGAAATCAAATATTCTCTATAATCCTGACTTCTATTAACTTTAATTGATAGACCATCTGTAGGTGTTTCAGGGTCTCTCTTTTATTACAAACATGAAATGCGAACCAGAGGAGTGTGTGTGCCTGTTATGTTTTCCCCCTTTTCCCAGTATCATATAAAGGGAGATACCCTTACCCAGTAGTGTAGGGTATGTTGATGCCTCCCAGGTTGATGCTTTCACAGCCCACGATGAAGAGCGTGGAAAAGCAGAGCAGAGACACACCGCTGCAGATCATGGCCAGCTTGGCCGACTCTCTGGCACCAAGCTTCAGCTTCTTGATGATGTAGCCCCCCAGCACGATGCCAACCCCCGCACTGGGTACGATGATCAGTCCTATGAGAGAGAGACAGAAGTGTGGGAAGGGGTTTGGATTGGGATTGAAAGAGAAAGGGGAGCAAAGGGGATAAAGGTAAGTTATTAGGACAGGAACAGAGGGGATAAAATGAGCAGACGGGGAGGGTTGAGGGAGAAAAATGGAGACGATAGGAGGGAGGTTGGAGAAAATAAGATGGAAACAGAGAATAAGAGCAGGTGAGATGAAGTAAAAATAAAGAGGTGCTGATATTACCAGACACACACAGATTCTGACTTAAAAAGCTAACACGGAATTAATTGCTACCAAACAGCATGGGATACATGCTACAATTATCTGATCTGCTCCTTCAATCCGGCAAAGTAACACGAATAATTGGATTTTTACATGTTGTGTTTTTATGAAGTTTTCCATAATGCCTTGTTGGGAATAACTCTTATATACATAAAAAAAAAGACATTTCAATCTCAATGTTACTCTGAAACGAAAGCAAGCAGAAATAACTTCAATAAAAATGGCCCAGGCTATGCTACGCTGTAAAAATGTGTTGCCTGATTTATTTCAGCTGAGCAGGCTAGACTGTGGGCTACAAGTGAGTCATTTCTTGCTGCGGCTCGGCAAAACGTGCTTTTCATCCGCTACCTCTAACTGACAGCATGAGGAAAGCCAAAGGCTGGCTGCTTGTTGGGTGGACGGAGTGGAAAGGGTCCACTGTGGGAGCAAAGGCCTGGAGCGGCTGCACATGGCAGAACGTCGAGCTGAGACACATGCGCTCTCAGCCAGGTAGCGATCAAGATGGAGGGGCTGCAGGAGGCTAAGCTAGAGATCAGCAGAGAAGTGATCCACGACCACAGAGATGTCATCTGCTGTAGGTCTGAGAGGAAAACATTCCCCGAAACAGAAAAAGTCCTCCCACTTGTACACAATGCAATGCTTGCAATGTTAATTACTGATTTACACATTTTGTCAAATTTTGGAATAAATATGAGCAATTTTGTTGTGCAAGTTGTGATTCTGACAGTCTTTTTTCGTGCTTGCACTGGTTAAGTGCAGCTTGTGCAGCTGAAACGGAGATGAAAAACTTGAGGTCACGTGGAGGAAGTGAGAAAAAAGTAAAGAAGGTGATATTTGAAAGAAGCAGCAGCCACCATACAGGAAGTCGCTGAAGTGAAAAAGAGTAAGTAACAGATAGAAAGCATAAACAGGGAAACTACAGCTGAGAGAAGTGTATGTGTGTGTGCGTGTGTGAGATATGTTACAGAGCTATTTCTGTAGAACAGGCTAATGAGCATGTAGCAGTGGCAGCTCTTTCACAAAGCCTGCTACAGACTGAACAAGGTAGTAATTTGGAATTCTTGTTTATTTTATTTTGACAGCTTTGGTGCTACTCAGTCGTCGCTGTGTGTTTTCATGCCACAATTTGTAGAGATTGTTTGGTGCTCATTTAGGCCTGAACGATGATAACAATAAGTATTTTCATTACGTGCACCTATTTTTTTCCCTCTTGTCAGTCAGCATGGTTGTTGCTGCTGATTCTAGCTACCCAGTTCTTCCGTGAGGGTTGACTGATAACTTCTGAGCTTGTGACATTAAGAAGTGAGCAAAATCTGGGTTATTTTTTGTGGAGGTAATACAGTTTCTTATGCTGATTACATGAGCATGTGGTGAAATTGAACCATGGTAAGTGATTTGTGCATTGCTCACCTTGTTTCCTGCACATGAAATACTCTGCATCTTGCTCAGCCTGAGGAGAAGAGTGCTGATGCTAAACCAAGCCAACAAGGCCTCAAGAAGCACTGTTAGCTAACTGCTACCTAAACTGCTAATTTCGCATTTCAATTACGAGCATAGAGTGCATGCCAGTTGCATGCCCAGAGCATTGTATAATTTAAAATGTGTATTAGCAGCAAAGTGATGACTTTGTGGGTTGATTGGTCACTTCCTTCTGTGACAGAAGGAAGTGACCAAGGCTGTAATATTTTTGTTGCAGTAACAGAACTGAGGTGGACCTTTTACACATCAGCTGCATTTATTTGAGCTCAGTAATTCTAACTTAAAGTTCCAGAGGAAACCATTGTTATATGTTCATTGTACAAGATGAATAACCTAGGCCAAAATCCAGTGATTGTGCATGAGGCTGTAGATTTGGTTTTAACATTGGAAGGGACTTTTTTTTTTTTTTTTTNTTTTTTTTTTTTTTTTCTGGATGACCAACATGCACAGTTGTGCGTGCACTTCCTGTCTTATGCTGTTCTGTCATACCATACAGTTTTAATTACCGGTAACCACAAAAAACGTTAATTTTCGTCATGTATTTCATCACTGGTGCTGGTACCATGTTAACTTTCATCACAAAAACGTTAATTTTCGTCATAGTTTTCGTTGCTGGTGCCGGTACTGTGTTAACTGTTGTCACCGTTTTCATTAGCGAAAACGTTAGAGGAACCGGTAGTGTACTTGCTGTTGCTGCCTATAACTTTTAGCCAGTTCAGCTCTGACCCTAATTCCTTGATTTATCCCCTTAAGACTTTCACTTCTTCCTTCATAAAAAAAGGCTTTAGCTGGAACAGGCCTCAGATGATGTCATATGAGGTGTGGAGAATTGTTTTCTGACAGCCAAGGACATGACTTCTATGAAACTGCAAGCATCATTGTGTCATGTTGGATGGACGTTATGTTGAAAAATTTAAAAATTGCCGTTGCTACTGCCAGAAATGTGAAACACATCACTTTCTCTGTGGCCAAAGAATGACCTGCCCAGCAATGCGTTTCAGAATTAGTGCTATATTCCATCATTTGAAAACACTAGATACCATCAAAACATTATATAGTGTATTTACATGAAGACATTATTAAACTATAATATTTAAAAACACAGATCTGGTTCTCAGGTCATTCTTAAACACCACTCCATCGGTCAGGGGAAAAAGTCACAGTTGGTCAGTCCATCTGGCTTCCTGAGGAAACACAGTGCTCCATCAACAGGAGTGCCCTCTTCTCTTCTCCTCATCCTCTCCCATCAATACCACATCCCAGTAGCTTGGCATCCTTTGGGTATCCATGGCAACCACACCACCCATTTGCCCTTACCCCTTGTATCCTGGCAACAGGCAGATGAGATGAGGCAATGGCATTGTGTATGTGTGTGTAGGTGTGTATATGGGCCTGGAAATGACCATATCAGCCAGTGGAATACTTACTTGGAGACACACACTCACACACACACACAAATACACTTTTGCTTTCACAGCTAGATTAGATGTATATTTGCACCACTGGCTCAGACACGACTGAAGGATTAGACGAAATCTTTGTACAGCCTCCATATGTGACACAAATTACAGGCGCAGCACAAAACGTTTCTATGTGTGTGTGTTTATTGTATACACGCGTATACAATAAATATGTGATTGCTGCATTAGGCTATTTGTTGCAGTCAGGGGAGTGTAAAAGAAACATCTCTGAATGAAAGTCAGCAGGACTGCATGAGTCAGCTCTGCCCTTTAAATGAATCATTCTGTGCAGGTGGTGATGTGGCAAAGAATAAGAAATTAAACTGCTACAGATTCTATATACATAGCACATACATATACACTATGCAGAATCAGAATAAAGGAGTATGAATGCATCTACGGATGGTGTGTTTGAGGTCATCCACACGGTGTCCAATGGGACTGCAATGAGATTATGGTGCTCAAATTTTTATGTTATTAAAGGGCTCCCACCTGCTTTGGAGCAAATGATGACCATGAATGGATAAACCTGTTCTGCTATGACATCAAGGTGTACCCTGGCACCAAGGTGTGGATCTGTAGCAACACAGATGCTGGTTCAGTTGTAACCAATACATCCAAAATCATAAGCAACCAGGACTTTTTCAAGATTTGCTAGTCCGCAAAGAGCTGGGGTTCAACTTCAACTCCAGCAGGTGTAAAAAAACAAGCTCGAGGCGGCACAATGTATCTCGACGATAGCTCATATCTACGTCCACTGCACGTCTACTGCACACCAACAGTGGAGTTAAATGCCCAGTATACTTGATGTAAGAAGAAACATCAAAAGAACAAGTTTAGAACACTGCACATTGTTTGGTCATTAAGAATTGGAGTTTGTTTTATGCCACTCCATGGCATAAAATGGTCCTGTTATCAAGGCGGCATCAAAAGAAGCTCAAAGTTGATGGAAAGGCAGCGATGGAGAGGAGTTGGCAGTAGCTTTAGTTTATTTAGAATTAAAAAGAAAGCAAAGAAAGGAGATAACATGTTCATCCTCTGAGACAGCAGGAAGGAAGATGATGGAGAATTTTCTCTGTTCAACCAACAAATGTGTCTGTAGAGGAGCTCTGCCAACTGTTGACATAACAAGCCATGTGATATTTGAAACTATTACCAAGAGGAAGTATCAGAAGTAGAGAAGACAAAGACAAAAGTTCGCCTCAGGGTCCTGCACAAAGAGCACCAAAAGAGGGCGAATCACTGTGTCTTGAACCTTGAAAGACGTTGTTTTGCCCTGAAAGTTCTACTTCTTGTGACGTATAATAGGGACTTTAGCAGAGACGAGGCCCTTTTCTCTGGTCAGTATAACACGTTGGGTGTTATACTGCTATTTGGTTATTTTCAGAAAAAAAAAAACTTTGCTGTATTTCTGACTCGGCAGACAAGGAAAAGGATGTCTGGGCACAAATTGTAATGCAGCCTTTATGGTGACCCTCGCGGACCGAGACTCTTTTAATACGGTGTACTGCAGCAACCACACTACACTAAGAATTAAAGAAATACTTACCAGTATATATGCTGGCGTTGGATGCGGGAATGCCAAACTGTGATTCGATGAACTTGGGGATGAAGGTGATGAAAGCGGTGACGATGGCACACTCTGCCGTGTACGACAAGCTGACGAACAGGAAAGTCATGTTGCTGAGGATCCTCACGGCTGCCTTGGGGAGGTCTGCAGAGGAAGATGAGACAAGATAGATTGCTTCATTACTGTGGTTCTGTAATTAACACACACACACACACACACACACACATACATTCTTAATTTGACTCTCGCTCAGTCTCACACACAAACTACACTAGATGGAGTCATTAGTAGAGGAATCATTAGAATGTGGTAATTAACAAAAGACATAAATACTATATGTGTAAACAAATAAACTTCATCTCGGGGGCGGAGTCAAATCTGAATATCTGTTTTTAGCACCATCTTTAAATTTGTCTGTGACACACATAAATACGCACTAACATTTAAATATGCATTCAACCGTGTCTCATCTCATCTGGATAAGTATCCTTATTTAATGCAACAGTGCAGGAGGAAACACCAGTGTGTACACACGCACACACGCAGATGTGTCACCAGGCAGCCCCCTGCTAACTGATTCTCATACAAAATACTGGTGAACAAAATCTAAATTTCTACTGTACATTTTTATTATTATATCTGTAATTCTATATTGTAATGCTATCAAGCTTTAATAATGACATCATTTGAGTGGCATCATCCCTAGTTCATAAGAAGGGCAAATGTGCCTTGAATGTCTGCCTGAGGACAGTCAACATGATGCAGAATACCCTCTCATCCTGTCACTCAAAGTCATATGGTCAAACTGAAAGTACATGACCGTTACCATGGAGAATGAAAGGCTTCAGTTCAGCTACATATATTGACATAGTGTGTCAAGGGTTTTAAGAGTTTGAGGATGTGAGAAACAAGTCAACAAATGTGAGAAAAAAGTCACAAGACCATCACATGAGTTTCTTTTTTGCTAATATGCCTCAAAGGGAAATGTCATAAAATAAAGAAAGACAGAACAAAAGAAAATGGCTTGAATTATGTAAAGTGGCTTATTAGTGTCATCTATAAACTGTGGATCGGCAGCCCCTAGCTGGGTGGCATGGCGCCTTGATTTGGGGATGACCGCGTCAGCACTAATCTTGCACTGAGTGGGGAAATGCTGGCATCTGTGGGTGTTATCCAAGATCAAACACAGGAATAAAATGCAATGCTAATTATTTAATTCCTGGGGAGCTGGGCTCTAATCTCGTCTGGAGGGGGACAGATGGTCCCAGGCTGGAAATGTCAAAAGCAGCTGCTGCCCAATCAGAAAGTCCACTGGGCTGCAATAGTTGCCACACTCGTTCTGCTTCTGGACATTTGTTTGATGATTCAGCCAAATTGTTTTGTCCAACTATTTTTCCCAACGTGTTTCTTTGACCAAAAACAGGTTATAAAAGCAGCTCATATTACTGTTGAGTTTGTAAAGAGCACTGTGGATCACATGACTGCCACTCCAAGCCATGAAGCTGAAGTCTAAATTGAACAGATATAAATCCAAATCTTGAGAAGGAGACTCAGCCAGACTGGATAATGTCTTGTTTGGCTGAATCCTGGACAACTGAAAACTGTAAAATACCAGGGCCTTCATTTGTCTTTCCATGAATCTGTACTCCAAGGGATTTTAGTGTTAGACTAGAGCCTTACATGGGCCCCAATTTTAGGCCCATACAGCTCTACACAATTCTGTCCAAACCCGACCTGAAGTCCTAAACTTAATGAAATTCTCAGCCCCAGCCCGATCCAAGGCCTTCTGTCATTTTACTTTTTTAAGCATCGTCAGAACTGGAAGTTCAGCTCTTGTCAAAGTAAAAGTAGCGGCAGTCAGCTGCTGCAGCGATGACTGGCAGTTTCTGAGCGCCAACATGTGAGCGCAGTATCAGGAGGTGTGTTATGGCTGTGAGTGGAGACAGGAGGGGGAAAAAAAAAGTCTGAGCCCAGCCTGGGCCCAAGCCAGCGTTGTGAAATTCAGCCCGTTTGTAAATTGCCGGGTCCCGAGGCCCATGCAGGGTTCTAGTTTAGACGCTTCAAGTGAAAGTAGCACACTTAGATGGAAGTGTGCAGGAGCAAAATGTTGGGAATTACTGCATCTCAGCAATTATCTAAGCTATGCTGCATAGTCGAGATGAAATGACATACTTGCATAGCTGCAAATGAAAGCTAGCCAAGGTCTGGAACATTCCATAATCAAACATCCCTCCTGCAGACAAGCATTACTGAAAGTATTCAGCGTTAGCATTTTTCAGTGTTTGATGTGATATGAAGGACAAAAAAAAAAAAAAAATNAAAAAAAAAAAAAAAATGCTTGGTAAAAACAGCCACTTCACTGCAGCATATCCTTCACAAAAAGTGCTGAATTAGTTCAACAGACAAATACAGACACCTCAATAGAAGGACACACAGCACCAAAATACATTACAGAACCAAAACCTTGAAGTACTTGAGTCTGCAAAATCGGCCATAGTTTGCAAAACAGTCCACAACATCCTGCTGCGACAATTAAATCAGCATAAGCGATAATGTACAGAAACTATACTGCATTCATCTGCATGTTATTGTGTGTTGGCTCAGTTCAACAAGTATAAATTGTCTGATCTGCTTTGGGCGTTATGTAGCATTATTTAAATTTTACAGGACTGAAGTTTGAGATAAATGTTAAAATTCACAGTACTGCTATTTAGCATGATGAAGAGTGTCATGTGTGTATGTGCGCATAGAAACATGGTTCCCCTGAGACTTCATTTGAGGCAGAGAGAGAGAGAGAGAGAGAGAGAGAGAGGCCAGAAACACAAATGAGGAAACTGGAAAAACTGGATCAGTTTCAATCATTTCAACATGTCCCGTGTATAGCTGCACGTGACATCTTTATATTTTCACACATTTATATCTTCAGTGCAGTTGAAGGATTGCATGATTGCCTGTGTATTTAGGAAAAGAAGGTAGTTTTCCTCAATGAAAAAAACAGTAAGTTTTTAAACTGGTGAAAACAAGATTTCTTACACCAGCTACGTCACTTCAAGCCCTTGCATCTTATTAATTTATAATTAACGTGTACATAAAACTGAAAATCACCTGAAGCCAGCCATTTTAAAAGTAAATTACCTGCATCATTAGGAACAGTGTGGTCAACCTTCTCCATCACAATCAATAACATCTTTGAGGATCTTTCAGTGGACCACTATTAGAGAACTAATCCTGCCCACTGATTGGATTATGGCCCATTTGTACATCGATGGCTCACAGTTCTTGTGTGTAATGTAAGCTCTGCAACTCTACATACAAGTCCAGAGGTACAATGGGAATTTTAAAAAAAAGGTTGATAATATCTGTTCCTCACCTTTGATGTCCTTCCCAAAGCCCATGGAGGAGGAGACATTCTGGCCTTTGCTGCTGGACTTTTCCTTCATCACATCATCATCACTGGACACGTCACCAGCCGAGCTGATCTTTTTCTTCTTCTTCTTCTTTTTGTGGCGAGGGGGCAACTTTTTAGGGAAGGCAAACATGGGGAAGATGACTAGCAGCATGGCTATGGCACATAAGAGGAAGCCACTCCACCTGAACGAAACAAACAAAATGAGCAAACTTACATGCACACACACACACTTAAGGGTAAAGGCAGTCATATGGGTTCATATGCACAAGAATGTTTACCAGTTGCCGACAAAACGAGGATCGCTCTGGTCGATGTTGACTACAGTTTTGGGGTCAACATAGAAGCCAATGAGGACGCCTCCCAGCAGATAGCCAGCTGCAGGTCCCAGGGCTCCCATCACATACATGATGGCTAGAAGAGACAGAAACATGACCAATCACAACCATGGACACCACAAATGTAACACCAATGAGCTGTAGATGGCAATGTTTTTCTCAATTCATCAGTGGGAAAATATAGAAAGATCAAACATTTTTCCAAACAGGAAATGTTAGGCATTATTGTAAACCATCATGCGCTCTCATTGGTAAAACACAGGAAGACTCCATTTTAGTTTCGAAACGACAAGTTTTTCCACTTCCCTCATTAAAACTCTTAGTGACCCTGTGGCTCTTTACATCCGACTTGGAGCTGTGGGAGCTGTTCATTACCCCTGACGAACTTCTCAGCCATACTCACTGAGATCTGCAGGAAGTCTTGACCAGCCCTCAGGGTTTCACGCAGCTACTGAAGCATCCGCAACAACTGACCTGAAAGCTGCAGAGGTCTCACATTAACCTGGGGCATGACTGCAGCGTTCCCACACCAACACACCTGAGAGCAAGCTGGGGTGAAACATTAACCCTTGGGGTCATTTAGACCATCACTGGTGCGAGCCAATTACTCCATCACTTTGCCAAAGGAAGGGAAAAACTCATTAAAGTTAGATAACCTCAGTTGGACAAGTCGAAAAAAAGCTCCTGTGGACATCCAGCGGAGAGGCAAGTCAAAGCCATTTACCAGATGTAATCAGGGGTTACACATTCTATAATTACACCTGGAACATTGCTGCTAGCCATGAGAGAGAGAGAGAGAGAGAGAGCAAGAGAGAGCAAGAGAGAGAGAGAGAGAGAGAGAGAGAGAAAGAGAGAGAAGACTGTGTCTGGGGGGAGGGCTTATCTCTTCATAAAGTTAGTGTGTGAACATGCATTTAAATGTTTCTGTGAATGACAAAATTCGCACCCTCAAGCAGGCTTTGCTGTTACATTTCCATTTTCACTGCCCAATTAGCTGGTAACCACATGCTTTGCAACCCTCACTTTTGTCACACCTCTCCTACTCGCTCCCACGCACTCACTGACACACAAACACATGGTGAAAAATGCTCCTGTTGCTCTATTTGTGTCTCTCTAATGTGAGTTTGTTGGATGCTGCTGCGAAGGTTCGTCAGCTGTGAACGCGGTGCAGGGCAGCGGGTGTCGTGTGTGTGTGTGTGTATTCAAACCAGTACTCAAACATCTAATCTGTACTCCAAGATCAAAGGAACACCTCATTTCTACCTCGTGACAAATGCACATGCACACACATACACAACAAAGTTTCTTTTAGACCTAAAACGTCAGCTAAGTCTACCACACCCAAGTGCTTTGCATTCACAATTCCTCTTATGTTCTCATCACAAAAAAAAAACAAACAAAAAAAAAATCACTCCAAACCTGACTGATGTGTGTGTTGCTGGACACACTTTCCTCCTATCAAATTAAAAGCCTTGTCTGTCCCAGTTGTGAGAGTCCAACGGTAAGGGTCCAACCTTGGCCCAAAGCCCAAATCCTTACTGATGCCTTATTTAATCCTGGCTTCCTTAAACAGAATGGGCAGAGTGGGGGGAAAAAGGAATAGAGGGAAGTATTCTTTAAAGACCAAAAGGCTTTCAACAAATACCCTTATCAGAGTGAGCCAGAAACACACAGGCACACACACACTAACCCACATCAACACAACACTAATGCCTTCCTTGGGCTGATATAATACAAAACATTACAAACACCCTGCTTTCAGACAGAATGGCATGGCTGCATGTGACAAGGGAGATGCTGACGTCATCGAACGTTCCAACATTCCCCACGATTGTCGTGTGCTGACATTCATCAACCTGGTGATCAGATGCGTGTGTGATTCTGCACAGATGTGGCGAATGCACATGATGGAAAAGTAGCAGCAGATGTGCAAAGGGTTTACATTTCAAAGCGTATGTAAAGCATGTAAAAGCACGCAGGAGTGTATTGCGCGGCGAGCCTGAGGGTGCACAGCAGTTACACTCCTATAAATCTGCATGGGGAGACATAAATTGCATCTTCAAGAAAGGAAAGCAGGTGTCCGTTTCTTTCACTTCTTCTGCTGTATCATATTTCATCTTTTTCAGCTCCTTTCATTGAGCCGTTTCTCATATCCTGCTGCTTGGAGAGTCATTTCACTGCAGTAGTCAAACTGGTACACAGTGTAACAGGATATTACCACCCAGAGACAATAAACAATCAATCAGAGCTGGCATGGAGAGCAAGAAGTCTTATCTTATTTTCTCCATCTTGAAATTAAAAACATCTCACACAACCTACGCTTGTTCATCACACATTTGTGCTACATGGCATTGTAATTTCCCCCGTAGAGCAGGGAACATGATCCACAATGTAAAAGCCAATTAAAAGTGATTATAATGATAACCATGATTGGACCGTGGTAAGTGACCACTGAGCATTATCTTGCAGAAAGCGGGTGGGTTGAGGATTTGAATGTCTTGCCTCAAACCTTACATTCTACACTTACATCTTTGCAACTGGAATCAGGATAAATCTGAACGGGATCCTGCAGTTTCAGCTTTCTGTTTGATTTCTAATGATGGAAATCTGAAAGACGGCGGCTACAAGCTGAGTGTTTTCACAGAGAGGATTTTTTATTAAAGCATTTCAGTTTGTTTCCAGTTTGAGAGGGAGGCTGGGTTAATGCCTCTTGTTGTGGAAGCTACATCAGAGAACGTACGTCTGGCAGGGTGTAATAAATGCTGACTGAAAAGATTATTCTTGACTTACAGAACAATTTCAAATGCAGTGTACCATTCCAGAGAATACAACATACTGTAATTTAACATCAGCTAGACATACTGGTCATATCCAGTCATTTCTAGGTAAGAATGCAGCACCAAACTTCCAAATCTCCACTCCCATTTTCTTCCCCTTTCTCGAGCACCCAGACAGGGAGAACCATATTTTTCCCCCTTGGGTGATTGTGTAAGAGCCTGTTTTGCCATTCCATCCAACATGCTAACAGTGTTCTGCCCGACTGGAGGGCGAAAGGGGTCACAGACAGAGCTTGACTCGTCGCCCTGTATCTGCCTGCTTGGCACCCAGCCATGGTAGTTTAGGTCCAAGAGGTTGGGATGGGAAGGCATCGGAAAAGCTTTGGATAGGCTGAAGGGCAGCTAGGGCATGGCTGCTGGATTGAGGAATATGCTGGCACAGCAACTGAGCTCCATCACACACATACAGACACAGACACACACACACACTGTGGTCACAGATGTCATTAGAGAGCATGGGGGTGCATGCCGATGAAAATGTATGGTGCGCCACAAGCTCACTTTACTCAATTTCGCAATAGACCTTCACTGGCAGCACGTGAAGGACAACACAATATAGCCTTCATATAGCTTTGCACACAGGGAGGTAATGGATGAGGAGCTCTCCATTGCAGTTATTGGCTTTTCACT
>VXCM01001888.1:17500-48926 GCA_014773175.1 Lucifuga dentata
ACACGGTGATGGAAGGAGAACCCAGCCAGCGATGCATATTTGCTCAGTCTTCAGCTGTGCTGCTGTGCTTCATTAAAGCTTGTAACCAGGCCTCCAAATCCATCACTGTCACGGGGGCGAACCCTCTGTTTGGGACAAAAGAATGAAAGCCTGTGAGTTGGGTGGCTCTTTCTGGGTTACATTTAATTATAGTTTTTTTTTTTTTNTTTTTTTTTTTTTTGTTTTTTTTTTAGAGAGGAGGATCAAAAGTTCTCATCTCTTTAAGTCACATTTTATCATCTCTCAAAAACTAAAATATGGTTTTATGTTTTGGAAGTAACATAACATGTATGCAGGTAGTATTTATTGAGCTCAAACATAAAATTACAAGTATAGTCCTTTAATTGTCTAATCTATCTTTTTTTTTGTGATTTACATATTCCTTTTACACAATTTGCACAATATAGAATTTTCACCTCAACTAAGCATGTGGAATGACAATGTGAGGAAGATCAATGTTGATTAAAGACGCTACAATGACATTCAGTAAAAATCAATGGGGAACTGACGTGGCCAATTTCAAGCATTTTCCTGGCTATGAATGATCTCTTTCAGACAGGGCGGTAAAAGCAGAGTGTGTACTTTGCAAATGTACAGGACGCAATGCACAAACCACCAGTCGAGGATAGAGGTTCTGCTGTGGAGCACATTCTCACTTCCTGGACATGATGTACATTTAAGATTCTAGGTCAGGTAAAGGGTAAAGTCTGATTTGAAATGCTATAAAAGTTTATTCTACATTATTCTCTGCCATTCTCATGACTACTTGCTTCACTACCATCTCAGCTGTCTTCCAGCCTATTCTTGAAATGCTTCCGTCTTTCTCTCACACACGTTCCCTCTTGCCAAAACACACAAAGGTCTCCAACAGATGTCCCTTAAGAATGCTTCCAAACACAGCAGCAAACACTTACAGTCTGTTTCCACCGTGTGTGTGCGTGTGTTTGTAGTGTGTTCATAGATAATGTCCCAGCATTTGAGAGTGTGGCAGATGATCTTGCAGCTGATGAGTGGCGATGAGCGTTTGCTGCTCTGTGACGCATCTGGACCAGAGGTCTAGAGGTCTTTATGTGACCGGGAGTAAAAAATAAGGGCTTAGGTCATAGTTTATCAGCCAGTCTGCACCTGCAGCCTTTCAGTCTCTCTCTCATTGACAGAGAGCACAGCAATCCAACTCATGGAACTACTGTAGCATCCCGTCTTTTCACCCCGCGCCAAGTATATGGTCGATTCATCTGCACATCCTCCTCTGTCCAATCCCTGAGTTCCCCCAGAGAAAATATTGTGATTCTAAATCTGCACAGTTTCTCCATATATACATAAAGTGTACTCCTATTCTGTACAAGTGTGTGTGCCATGTATACTTTCAGGTTTAATCATTTACACCGGCGGTACTCAAACTTTCTGAATCAAATAATCTCAGAACATCTATGGGAAGCCAGTGACTCAAAGAAAGAATCTCATGCATGTGTGCTCTGCTGACATTGAGAAGTTTATAGTCCATCCATCCATCCATTTTCTAAACCCATTTGTCCTGTTGAGGGTCACGGGGGGGCTGGAGCCTACGGCCAGGAATCGAACCCAGGACCTTCTTGCTGTGAGGCAACAGCGCTAACCACTGTGCCACCGTATGACCACAGAATGCTAGAAGTGAAATACATAGTGTGCAGATGGGACAAGTTGGGCTATTTTCAACAAAAAAAAAAAAAANAAAAAAAAAAAAAAGAAATTTGCCACAAAAACAGAATTTCTGTACATTTCAATTATTTTGAGTCTTTGTATAAATTTCCAGTCATTTAGCATGCTTCAAGTACCACTGGTGGTACATGTGCCACCATTTGAGAACCACTGATCTCGACTGCAAATAGCTGAAAATAGTCTGCATTACCTCATGTCCTGCTCATGAAAAACATAATAGATCTGAAATTAGCCAGGATATTAATGCGTATTTCATCGCATTTACAACCCTTTGTGTGTGTGTGTGTGTGAGTGTTTCACAAATTTCTGGCCCAAGTGAACTTCATTTCCTTTGCAGAAAATTGGATTTTAGATGCCTTGATTGAATTGATATAAACAGGGTAAGAGAATGTATAAATATATATAACCATAACCACAAATGTGGAAGTCTTTGCTTGCTGTGCATATCAGTACAATTATTGTGGCAGTATTTTCACAGCAGCCTTGTCTTTGTTCATTAATTTGTGTTGCCTGCAGGTAAGAAAGGAGTGTAAGAATCCAGTCTCAGTGCTGTTGGATCAGCCTTTTCTGCAGCCTCTCCACACACACACACACACACACACACACACACACACACACACACACAGGCACAGGCACAGATGTTCAAATACCACTATCAGCCTGCAGGGAAACAAAGTGTATGATCTGCAACACAAAACCTCCACTCACGCAAACTCACTCCTAACATCCTCCGAACACCGTAAACCTCATCCACCCCCAACTGCAGGTGCACACACTCACTTCTGTCAGCTCTCCTAAACAGCTGCCATTTTCCCATTCACGGCACAAGACCCTCTACCAACAGCCAGACCCCCCTAAATGCAAAGTGCACTGCAACAATATGAAAAAGTCAGCACCAAGCAGCAGGATTTTGCAAATTCCTATAAAGCATCTGTGACATTCAACCATTCAAATGATCCGTCTGTCTACTTTTAACAAAATGTTAAATAAAAACCACATCTTGGGCAAAATTCTCTAATAGCTAACAGCTGCTGACAACTCTTGTCAAAACACTTTCTCCAATGACATATCCTGGTTACATGTTAGCCTATTTGCCTGTGTTATATAATGTGGCACCAGCTTAATGCTGCATTTACTGGCATAACAGAGTCTGGCAGAAATGATATGTGCCGGTCAAGCTACATTTCTGCTCTCATCACATTATTTTTTTCACATGTCTATGTGATGCGAGTGTGCGTGCAGCAGCTTCCCCACAGGGTGAGATCAGAAAACATTTAGAGCCATCCAGCTCCCTCAGAGTGGGGTTCTGAGCCTCCAGGAAGCTCAGCACACATAGGTCTGTCCCGCCCTTGGTTGGCTGTTTCTGCAGCTGTACATTAGGACAACAGCTGAAGGTCAAAAAGAAAAATTCTGCATGAAAACAGTCAACATAAAGGGATCGGCTAAGTTAAGCAAAGGTCAAATCAGTTTTACAAATATTATAATAAGTAATGCTTCCGTGCTTTATAAATTAATGCTTTATATTTTTATTTCCTTTCCTTTATTTTAATTGAATTGCCTTTGTGTATGAATGGTGCTACACAAATAACTTGCCTTGCTTTGAATTTTAAGGCTAGTTCATGGACGTACAGTGGATGCAGGGAAAATGTGACGTCATTGCCTCACCACGGAGGCTGCGTTTGATGGTCTCTTGCGAGGTTATGCGTTACTCAAACTTTGAAACAATGCAGACCGTGTTTGTGTGACATAAATGTGGTGACATCGACAACTGGGCAAGCGAAGAGGCACAGAGGAAGTGGGGGAGGACAAACACTGGTGAAAACCTTTGACTGGCAGAGAAGCTGAGGAAGTACCAGCACCTATATGATTACTCCATGATGGATTATAAAGCCAATTCCTGGCAGGAATAGCTTGTGCTTTGAGGTCCGAGGAACAATCCTGTTGCAAGAAGTGGAAAAATCTAAGTGACGGTTATATGAAGGCTAGAAAGAAGACGAAACCAAAAAGTGGGGAGCCTTCAAAGCTGAACTGTCTGAACAATATCCTCATATTTGTGAAAAAAAAGCACAAATCTTTACAAGTACCACAGTTTGTTTTTTTTGTTTTTTTTTTGTGCAGCCTTGTATGGACCATGGAGTATGCCACTGGAATAATTACACACTTTCAGTGGTTAGGGCAATTAATTTATTGATAAATTTCTATCACAGTCAAATGTGATTTTTAAATGCATTATACTGTATTTGACCATTAAAATAGTCTAGAATTGTTTTTGAAACTGCTTGTAGTTATGTAAACACCAGCGCTGCCACCCTCATCCTCCATCTTTGCAACACTGGGGTCAAGGAGAACAATAGCCTGTTCACCCTTCTGAGGGCACAACACCAGAATGGAGAAAGACTTTTTTTTTTTCCCCAACTCTGTACCAAAGCAGCAACAACACCCTGAGGGGGTTGGGAGACTGAACTGAGCAGATATCACTGAGCAGACAGAGACGGGATGTAAATTCAGTGAGACACGTATGTGCAACTGTTTGATCTAATGAGAGCTGATGCAGATACGAGCTTTCAGCCCACAAAGTCGCTCAGAGGCCCTCAACACCGCTGATCTCCACTGCAAGACATACTGTGTCCCTAATAAAAAAATAAGTGTCTCGTAATTCTTGACAACAAATCATTTCCTGACTGTAAAACCACAAAGGAAGAGTGTGTTTTGCTTTATAATTCTGATTAGCTTAATCACAGAAAACACACAGAAAGACTGCAGTTTTCTAATGAGCACTTTCAGCCAAGAGAGATTTAAAAAAAAAAAAGCAAATGCACTGACTTGTACTGAATAAATGGAGGGCATCTGAGGTGAAGTGGCATTTAGTATTTTATTCATATGAGCAATAAAACACAGACAGAAGAAGTGGATGTGATGCCTCAGCAGAGATATTAGCAGTATAATAAAGGTATCCATCCATAAAGAGAAGATAATGCGAGAAAAAAAAATACAATGCAATTTCCAAGTACGGATGCCACATCACAATGCCCTTTTCAGTGAGATGTGAATCAGATTCATTTCACAATGACATAGTAATTGGTTCAGGTAATTATGTAATCTCTGAAGATGGTCAATAATTAGGATTCATGACTTGTAGGGTGAGGGTGGGGCAAGTGAGGTCCTGAGCTTTTTACAACTACACTATTGCATCTGGCTGAAGGCAGTAAAATAGCCATAAAATTAACATACCGTCACTGTCTAAAAATGTGAAGCGTTTCATCTCCTGAGTCTTAATGTGCAAATGTCCTAAAACCTTCCAGGCAGTGACAATGAAATTATTACAAAGGTATTCTGGGATATATTAATATTATAAGCAACAAGAGCCAGGATATCAAGGAGATGCAACACTGAGAAGCCAGGGAGAACAAAGAAAGAATGTCCCTTTGTAGCTGAAAACCTTTTGAAAAATTTCTCCAGAACCTTCCTACACTGTCACATCAACCCGGCCGCAACTGAGAAACGACCAGCAATCACTGGTCAACGAGGCCGAGTGAGAAACACTGTGGCTAAAATCAAACTGGCCTTGGATCGCCTGAAGTTTCTCTACCTTATTCCATCACACCCGCTCTTCCTACTGACCGATTTAAGAGGGAAATATCCATAAAACCTGCAGGTTAGTGAAGAAAAATCAGTCCTGAAAAGATTTTGTAACTTGATAGAGCCATCAGCGCTGCAGGATTGGCTACAGAGAGGTCAGTGGTTACAGCAGTGCGACTTGAAAAGAAGAGCAGAAGTTGCAGTCGGAGCTGCCTGCAGTCTGCCTGCTGCTGAGTAACCCTCAGGGCCACTATGTGGGGATGGGGGGAAAGTGCGGAGCTGAGATATTTAAATCCTTCGTGAGGAATGAGGATAAGCCAAAGAGAGGGTGACAAAGCAGGGCTGGCTCTCTTTCCATGTGCCAGGATCTGATGGGAGCAAACATGAACCCTAACCACCCCTGAAACCTGATCTGTCAGCCTAGAGGGTAGCTGGAAGAAGGGCAGGATCTCAAAAAGAGTGTGTTAGTGTGTATTTGCTTCTGTGGGTGTGTGTGTGTGTGTACAGTCTGTATTTGACATGGCTGCTGCTGGACAGAGCAGGACAGGCCAATTAATAAAACTGAGCACAGATCGCAACGTGTTAGGACTGATAATCCCCCCCCCCAAAAAAATCAAACACTGATCTGCAATTTTAATTATAACCTTCATGAGTAACAATATCATTGAATCCAGAACAATAGTAAGTGTGAGAACGTCTTATAGATGAGCCGCCATCTTGTGTGCATGACGGCGTATTTTTTCTTCAGAAAAACAACAAAGCGGATACTCTGTAAGCCACACCAAGCAACCTCAATCAGTGTTTGAATTGCAATCCCAATACTGGCCAGAAAAATGTAATTACATATTTTTCTCCAGTCATTCAGCCTTAGGTGAGACTATAGTTTGTTCCTGTTTTTTCTCTCTGCAGGGGTCAAACATTACAGTCTCACACACACACAAAATGCATAGTAGTAAAGGTAGTGGGGGGGAGATGAAGACTGAGAACAGCTGTTCTTTCTAAATTTGTCAGGGTATAGCAGAGAACACACTCGTTGTTCTTATGTGTGTGTGTGTGTGTGTGTGTGTGTGTGTGTGTGTGTGTGTGTTCAGGTCGCCCCTGCGGATGTTACAGCCCCTTTCTTCTTTAATGGGGAACCACCTCTTTTCCTCCTTTTGCACTCCAATCAAATAAACAGTCCACTGTTTCAAGCAGAGCCTCAGTTAGATGCCCTTGCTTTCATGAGTATCTATTAAAACATTAATAATGCATGAGCACCAATAACACACACCGGTGTGTTAGCTTCAAACTAAGCAATGCCGAGACAGTGAAACTATTTATCCTGCATGCAGAGAGAGCAGCTAGAAGCATCTTAGCGTGGAAAGATGTTGCCAAGTCTGTATAATAAAAGGAAAAGTCAGCAATTTGTCAATCATATGTCAAAAGTGCAGCATTATATTAACATTTTCTTCATTCTGAGTTGATGAACTGATGAGCACTTTATGTAATGTACGTGTCATATCCTGAAAGGTAAGGAGGGCATGCAGACAGCAATCTAATCAGATCTGACCTCTCATCCATCCTCAATCAATAGCAGCTTCTCAGCATCATTAGCTTGTAAATAAGAGGTCATCTGTGGAAACCCCACCCACCCATCATAACCTGAGGTGGCATCCGCTGTCAAAAGCTTTGCATGGATCAACACTCTCATGTAGAGAAACTGGATTATTGATCATTTAGCTCTATGGCTCATTGAGTTGCCAAATCAGATGGAGATGGTGGCAGATTGTTAGAGATTGGACATGTCTTTGTTCATCCAAATGATCAACTGGATTAATTTTATCAATTAATGTTTAGTCAATTTAGGCTATTTCAGAGAAATAGATGAAACACCATTAACAGAAATGTGATGGGCAAAGTTAACCAGTTTGTGTTTAAAAAGAACTGTTACACAACCGAGGAACAGAAACCTCATCTAATTCAACAGCCAGACACAAAGATGGAGTGGCTCGTCAGAAAAGGGCACAAACGTTCACCATCGTAATGTTAAGAATGGTGTGTTATAAATCTATCTGAGCAGAAAGCGAGCGAAGCGCAAAGAAAGAGAGGCGGACATGACAGTTTTAGGACTAGAACTGCCAAAGTTCATCTTTTCTGCTCTCTGAGAGATAAAACTTAAAAACACAGGGAAAAGATAAAAGTCACAAGAAAGAGGAGTGCAAAGCTTGATAACCTACACGCTGATTTTTGAGTTTGATCAAGAAGTAGAGCAAAGGAGGTCAAGTTCACACACTTTGGCCGTTACATTAGCATAGCGATGTGGGGCCAGAGTTGCAAAATGGGGTGACTGGACAGAAGGAATGGCCTACTATGCATGCATGCATGCACAGAGGCAACAAACACACACAATATATATATACTTTGTCTCCAAGAGCACCAGAAGTAGCCCTCAGCATAAAGCACATTGTCCTATAAAGAAGGACTCCTCCCCTCTGAGCCACTGCAGATTGAGTTGGGTTTACGTTAATGGGTTTTGGGGAAACCTCCTCCAGGTATGTTGAAGGGGAACGTCCTCGAGATATAGGTAGCCTACTGCTCCACAAAATTAATTTGGTAGAATAATGAAATGAGTTTGAGCTTTTCTGGGTTAACATGTTTTGTGGTGATTTGCTAATAGTACAAGATCTCATTCCATTTTTCACTATTTTCAGGGGGAATATGAACAATTCTAATATATTCATATTTTTATATAGGTTCCTTTCAAGCAAAGATAATACCTAGCTTCAAGCTCCAAACACCACAGCAAGCCTTGGAGAGAGTCAAAGATAAAACGGCAGTCAAAACACCTGGATAATAAAACTGAATCGCAGTTACCATGGATATTATGAGAATACAAAAGACAACCCAAGGACATTGTACCCCACTTATTTGATCTGTCTGACATACCCGTGCTTTTAGAAACAATGCTTCGCTGAAACTAAGCAGATTATCCTTCAGTGAGTCTTGTGAAAATTGCCATCGAGGTCAAAGGGCAAAGCAGCTGAGGCCCCGGTCGCATTTACTTTGGTGCTGTCTTGACTGTCGTAACTGTGTAATCTCGCAAGTTTGATGCATTTGCAGTGAAGAAGTGTGCACGAGCGAGGGCGAAGCAAGAGCCCGTGTTTTGGGTTGCACCTTGTTTATTTGGTTGGCTCAATCGCTCTGCTGCATTGGCTCCCCGTGATGCAGGGGAGTCAATACTGGATCTTAAGGGTAGCAGAGCGAGCAGAGAGAGGACTTGACAACAAATATGCTCCATAGGCTGTGTAGTGTTGTGAGAAGGGTGAGCGTCAGCACTCCGTCTGATGATGTGCAACCGTCTGAGGGTTGCTTTCAGCCTGCAGAGTGTACTTAGTCCCACTCAGACATGCAAAGACAGACACACAGTTCAGTGGGACAGTGAGCAGTTGTGGGATACCGCACCAAACTCAGGGGTGCCCCATGGTCTAATAACCCAACTGGAGGGTGCAGACAGAGTGAGATTACTTTTAAAAACATGATACTTATGAGCTCTGTAGTTACAAGTCCATCACTCTGAGCTGAAATATTAAAGGACCATAACACCCATTTTGCTTGTTTGAGCCTAATATATTAAATTTTCATACAAGTTATGCTACTGACAACCATTTCCCAAAGGATAAAACCATATTTCAGCTTTCCTGATATTTTGCAAAATCTCTTCATCTTTCAAATTCAAATATTCGAGCGATACACCCACCTTAAAAATCAATGTTTTGCCTACTAATAGTTACACAGCCTTATGAAGTCACGATTGTTAATATTTTTCGATAAACGCAGGTCCTTTTTTGGGACTATATTCCCCGGTGGAGACATATATTCACTCTGTGCTTTTTATTAATTATGCTTAAAAGCTAAAATTATGAAACTTTGAAAAAAAACCTGGATATACATCTTGTTTGCGATAATGGATTAACTATCCCAAGAACGTTTCAAGTTACAAGTTGGTTTTAATAGCATACCAGAATGAACTGAAACCAACGGTGGTCTGGAAGGTAGGGAAAAAAAATTGTTTTAACTCACCGTTCCAATAGTAGGCTTTGGGAAATGATTGTCAGTAACGTTACATGTATGAAAATCAAATGTATTAGGCTCAACCATGCAAAATGGGTGGCATGGTTCTTTAACGCCAGAACTAAACAGACACTAAAATGACTTGAGGAATAGAACCAACAGAAGAACCTTGTCTTTTCTCACTGACCACAACAGTTAATACCAACAGTGTTACACACACAAGCCTGGGAGGGTATTGTGTGTGTGCACGTATGCATGCATACATACTCACGCAGTACACACACAGTACTGGACCATTAATAATAAGCAACCCAGTTCTGCTTCTCCCTCTGGGCTCCTCTCTCACATGTGCTTCTGGCCCAAGGTTGACTTTGCAGTCTCTGTGTTTACCACAGCATGGTGCAGAGGTTGCATACCATGGAGATTAAATCAAAAGGACAAAGGGCTCAGGGCAAGCTATGGGTTTTCATACACCCACATATCCACATACCCTGCTGATAGACACCATCCAGTCCTAACAAATCAAAAGTCCTACTCTAAAAACTTCAAACGCAAGCATCCAACACATCCATAATGGAAATGAAATCAGCTCGGCTAAATGACAGTAACTGTGTTAGAAACCATTGTATAACCAAAGAGGTCTGCATCCTTCTAGTCACACACTAGGCCCCATGCACTAGAGACTGCTGAGAGTCTAAAAAGTAACCTCTCATTTGTATGTATTTGAATAAATGCAGAAAATCTGGATTTTGTAAAATTACCTAATTGTCAAGTTCATGTTATTACATTATTCCATCAATTTCATATCAGTTATCAAGGGAAGAGGATGTATTACAGGATGGAACAGAAATTCTCTCTCTAAGCGGATACTTTACAAGTTTTATCTCACCTATTCGGGTGCTGGTACATCAGCTCGTCTTACCTAGGTAGAGAGATGCATTTTCTTTCTTCACATTGTCGTCCAGGTAGGTGGGCCCCAGGGTGTAAATAGGTGTCGACCCCATGCCCACAAGTATCTGGGCACAGATGAACAGAGTCACATACAAGTTGTGCTCATTGCCTTCTTGGTCACGAGGGCAAGATGCCACGTCTAGCAGGTCTCGCCCGCTGGTGTTCCCGCTGAGACAGAGGCCTTCATGGCCTGCTGATGAGTTCAGCTCCTGTATCTGGTAGGGTGGTGAGATGAAGTGAGGAAGGGAAAACAATGCTGCCCCCACTGCGATGATGACACCACCCACAGCCAGCCAGCGTGGCCTCTGACCTCTGCCACCAAAGTAGGAGATGAAGATGACCACCAACAAGCTGCCGATGTCAAAGCAGCTGACCAGCAGGCCAGACTCAGAGCTGCGGAGGCTGTAACGCTTTTCAATAGTGGTGATGACGCTGCTCAGGTAGCCTGAAACCATCAGGGACTGAATGAAGGTCAGGTAGCACATGCAGAACAAGAAGCAACGCGAGTCCCTCAGGATCACCTGCACATACTTTCTAGCTGGGATGCGGATCAAACGGGTGAGAGAGAAGCCCAGTTTTTTACCCCCTGAGCCTGCAACCCTGTGGCCCTCCACAGGTAAAGAGCCGCTGAGCCTCACCATGCTGGAGACAGAGGGAGAGAAGTCTGTCCTGGAACAGGGAGACTCTGCCTGGCTGGAATCTGGAGTTTTCGGCTGGAGCTCGCTACTCTCGTCCACGGCCGTGCAGGTGTGGGTGGTATTAAGCAGCTGAGGCTCCACGGTCTTGCAATTCTGCCCACATGGTCCATTCAGGATGGGTAAGCTTTTGGACTTGAAGCAGTTCTCTGGGTCAACATACTGGTTTTGGAGGTCACAGATCTCCAGAGACTCAGACAGGTCGCTCCCTGTTTCATCATTGTCTGATGAAGTCATGGTGCAGCAGCTGGAGAAGCAGCTTGGATGGGTTCCTGGTTGTGCTGACTAGTCAGTCAGTAACTAGTGCCACATGAGGACACGGTGGAGCTGCTGCAGGGCTGGATGCAGTTGGACTGGGTCGGTCTGAACCGGACCTTCTGGTTATGGGCATGTTTGATTCCACATTGTCACTAGCAGCAGTGCTGCTCTATCACAAGGAGCTTCTCTCAAAGCAAAACAATGAGGTGAAAATATCACTAACCTGTAGTGATTGTGGTATCCTAAAAGAGATGAACATCACCTCTCTTATATTATCTATGGAGTTATTTATTTATTTATTTATTTATTACAATAAATAGCCTATAAGATTTTAAAAAATGCTAATAAAACAACAAAAGATGTCTTGTTTGCAATGGTCGCCCTACTCAGTCTAATTTAGAATCCTGTTTTGGTCTTGTTTTTATGGCTCTTTGTTAGATGGCAACCGTTCTTCAGAGCTTTTTTGTTTCTTTTGTCCCATAGCTGTGCAGCAACCTACAAAAGACAAAACACGAAATGAAAAAAAAAAACCAACAATTAGCAAAATAATATATATTCATACACCTACAAAATCCTAGCATTCTGCTAATGTGTTCCTATGGGGTGATGTTGGGCACTTCATATCGCCAAACAGCTGGAAGCGAGAAAATCTCTCACCTAAAACAAAAATAACCGTTATAATCAAAAGCAGCATCGGTGCCAAACGGTCGCAGCGGCGTTTAGCCAAATAAAACCACACAAGCTTCTCTTTTTCAAAACAGAAATATAGCAAGAGAACAAAAGACCACGCTGTCCACAAACGTCTCAGTCATGACTTTACAAAGAAAGAACACCATGATTCAAGACGATATTTTTTGGAAATTAAGCAATAAGTCACGCGTTTGACTACAAATGTAATTTCACATAACTTCTACGAAATGAAAGGGAGCGCTACATGATGTGTAAAGGCTGTAATACTCACGCAGGACAGAGGAGGTAGCCTGTTGTTTCCACGGAGCCACTCAGTGAATCTGATCTAGACCGCTGCTCCTGCTGTTGCTGGTGGGAAAATGCTGCTTTCAATTGCTATCGGAAATAATGTAATTCAGAGTTTTTCGCGGTTAAACCAACGAAACTCAGCCGAAGTTATACCTGGTGATGTCTTAAATTTTGATAAAATGATGTTGAAAACTAATTGAAACTTTGACATATTAATTTATTTATCAACTAGCGATGTTTCTCAATGTATTAATCTTTAAAAACAGACTGTAACCCCTACTTTTTGTCGCTCTATCCCTAAGACAGAGTGTTTCTATGCTATTTGAGTTCTAAACTACAAAAATAATCAACAAACCTTTTCGTCTAATATTATTTATTCAATACAAGTGAAGATACCTTACCATTTCCAACTTTTAACCAGTGGCCATGCGAAACGAGGAGGATGCACCTGAATGCAGCACAACATCGGTTGAATTGTTTTTATACCACACACAGGGAATTGTAGTCTTTTTTTGCGAGTTTAAGGAGCATTCAGATCACTATTTAGCTGTACAGAAAGCAGACATGAGAAGCAGCGAGTTATTCAGTCTGAGAGGCCTTTGAGCGCAGCTGGAAAAATGCTGTATACATATTTTCATTCAATTAACTTTGATTGCACTGAATTTAGGACTTTAAATACCATAATGCTTTGCGGCCCATATGGTGGATGGTTTAGCTCGCTACGTCATCTGGACAGCTGGAACCCTGCTGACCCAGCAGTGATTGACTCACACAGTAGTGGGATTTAATCTCGACAGACGTTAAATCGTAATATTGCCTACTAAAATTACTTTATTTCTTTTAAAAATAATCAATTGACTGCTTGTCATATTGTTTTTATTAAAGTGATTAATTACTGAAATATAATATATTCAGATTATACATGAAATCAAGGTTGTATCAGTGCATTTTAGCATGAAACAAATGCAAGTTATATTTAAACAGAATGCTGCAACTTAACACTTGTGAAAATCATTGGGCCTGGTTTTTTTGGGTTTTTTTTTTTTTTTTTTTTCAAAATCAGAATGAACAAGCTTCTTTATAATGGTTAAAATTCTTTTGAATGATAAAAGTAGTATCTCTAAAGAGGGTATTGACTCTGCCAGCTGATTCCCAGTGGTTGTCATTGGGGATGGATGACTTTTCCCAGGGTCATTATTCATTTCTTGGACATGCTGGTGATCAATCGTGCTCTTCCTCCTCCTCCTCCTCATTTTTCTTCATTCTGATGCTCTCTGGCCTCCTTGGTCCCCTGAGAAAAAAATATTTGAGTTAAATCTGAATGTCAGATCTTTCTGTCCTAACTTGAGGAACAAATAACATTAATCCCAATTACAGATTTATATTGAATCCTAAATTGTACTTACTGAGGCAAATGTTTAATTATTTTGCCTACTAACAATGTATTTTTTCCCATGTTTTCCACAGTGTGCAGGCTTATCCAGCCCACCCAGCTCCTTACTGCCCAAGAGAGTGAGTCATTCAATCACACAGATCAATGAGAAGCATCATGGTCCATCATAAAGACCCCTGTCATTTCTGTCCATCTCTGTCTCTGACTCTCAGCATGCAGCAAGTGAATCAATACTACACACTGTCATGAATACACAACAGCGTACAGGGGATGAGAGGAATTATTTAGTAGATAGTGGTACTGTGTTTGTTGAATTATTTATTATATCTCAAGTATAATGCCATAGCTCTATCCTCTTATCAAAATGTCAGTTTAACCAATGTCTGTAAATATCAGTAAACTTATTTAAATTTACTAAATATCTTGCGTAGAGCACAGGAAGGTACTGTTTACTTGCTGGTTCCTGTATGTGCACAGGAAGTTAAACCAATGCCACCTCTGCAGATGCCATAATGCCAAAATCTTTGGTTTGGTTCAACAGATTCACTTAAATCCATTTTTGCAGATCCTTAAACACAAATAATCCAGTTCCAAGACACTGCAGAACATGTGTACCTGAATTAGAGTTTTGATTTGCATTTTAGAGGATTACTCAATTTAGTTTTAACACGTAATCAATCATTGGATTTGGCAAAATACGGATATCTGCTGCAAGGTGCAGAGCAGGATATGATTAAGAAAACATCATCATCATCATCATCATCATCAGATCAAGTGAAAACATTTGGTGTCAAGCAGATCATTCTCATGACTAGCTAGCAAAAGTTAACATGTTAATATGTTCCTGCCTTTTCAATAATGGTTTTAAAGATTCTGAAGAATTTGACATGAACCAATCCAAGGGCAGAAGAACAAAACAGTCTGTTTCTGGTCAAGAAAGACAAACAGAAAATTTCCGACGTGAATGAGTGAAGCTGGACAATAGTGGCCAAACAAACATGCCTGCATTTTCTAGAAGGGGTCACAACGCTTTCCTTCAGATTTCAGTGTTTCTCACAATCATTGCCAACAATTATTTGTACAGTGCATTTCACATAAACTAGGCGATAAAATACACATCTATTTATGAGAACAACCATAAATTCTGAAATCAAGCCTATTTAGAAATCTATATTGTCTGGCAATATTCAGAGAAGTGTTGTGCAGAAATTGATTACAGTACATCATTCCCTGTTGAACAAGCAGTAAAGTGATAATTGTTTACAACTAGAGGAGACTTAACAGCCATAATTATCCAATATAGTATTATATAGAGAAAATAAAATTAAAATGAATTATAGAATTATTGTTTTATTATGTTAAGAGAGTGAGTATACTGATTTTTCAGTTCAGCTTTGGTTTGAACGATGGAGACAAATACAACACTGCCCTCTAGTGTGTAATGCAACACAATGAAGCAAGAACCTGGTGTCTTGGTCTATTTCTGAGTTGACCAACAGATGGCGCTTTGTCCTTAAGATCCATAGCATGAACAAGGAGGATGGGGTGTTTTTAATATCATCTGCAGGTTAGTAAAATGTCTGCTTGACCATTGATTAAAGTCTGAAATATGGGCATCATCATCATCAGTATCATCCAGCCCTCTACCATGGCCTTGGCTCAGGCTCCCCCTGCCCCATCCTACACTCTTCCTGTCAACCATCCCAACTTTATTGACATTACAGGAATCGCTAATGAAACACTGTCTGTGTGTGCCTGTGAGCTATTGAAGGAAATCACACAGACACACAAACTTACACACACGTCCGTTCATATACACCCCATCCCCCCATCTCTACATCCATACACAGCAACCTTTTCCTGCATGGTAGCCTTGAATATCTTGTCCACAATGAACATACGGGAAAATGCAATAATGATAGACATGGAAGTGTGTGTACCTGTAACTGGAAGCCACAGGCACTTGAGAAAATGTGTTTGTGGCCTCGTAAGAAAGACTTATTAATTTTCGCTGTTCATCTTTGGGCCCCTTGACTGTTTCTGCACCACCTGCAGAAAAGAGGTGACAGAAACAATCCAGTTGTCTCCTGCTGTTGCACGGCTTCATCAGCTAATGGCTTTACAGCAGCACTCAGAGATATGAGGGCTCTATGCTTGAACTATAACCCTCTGTGGTACTGTTTTACCACATTCTGGTTAGAGGAAAGGAATCCTTTTAAATTAGCCATCCTCTTTGTGCTGGAGAGTCTCCCTGCTCTGTCGTCAGGAGGACTACTCCCCAAATTAGTTTACCTATTCAGAGAGGCTTACAACTGGAAACTTTGCCACCCCACAAGCAGCTGATACATATGAATAAAGGCAAGCAGCTCAGGACAGAAGGGTGGTGTGGTAATTGTGTAAAAAGTGCAAGGACCCCAAAATAAAGACCCCTAGTTTAAGTTGGCAGAGACCCCCTTACTGTGCAGAGCAATCTGAGCAGATTGGGCCCCATGCTTATGCTAAAGTCCTGAATCNACCCCCCACCCCCAATCACCCTCAGCTCATCACCTCCAAAAGGTTGACTGTTAAGCCAGGTCACCCAATGGTGAGTCATTCCATGACAAAGGCTCACTGAATGTCTCTTTCCTAATAAATCATGTTGACATTAACAAATATGTGCCTGAGCTAAGAAAAGAGCACAACAGTCCCCTTCTATGTGGGGATCTTTAAACACTGATAACACACAACTTTAATTAAGACAACTACACAGTGATGGCCCGAGAATTCTCCCCTGCTGAGGGCATCATTTGAAAATATATGACTGAATAATTTTAATTCTAATTAATTATAGATTACTGAAGTGTTGCTTGAAATTAAGTGGGAATTCAGTAGGAAATGATAGACTTTTGAAAATTGCATTTATTGTAGCAAATTTCCAGGAAAACAACATTTACTTTCAATTTGTTGGCTATACTAAAAATCATTGGTCAGTTACACAAATCTAATCTTTCATTAAATGTAAATATATGAATTGAGATATTATTTTAAAGCAGAAATAGCATTTTCATTGACATTATCCAGCTTCCTTGTCGTTTCTACATTATAAAGACGTGTTTATCAATTAACAATAACCAATAGCCATGGAGTGGATCTTAGTCATTTTAATTAGTCAAAGAAAATTACAAAGTATACCGCATGTGAGGAAATAATAAAACATTGTGCAGATAGATGTCAGCACCTGATTGATTGGGAGAGGGTGATAAAGTGGGATGGAGAGAAGAGACCCTGAATTTACTGTAAACACAGAGTGGTTTCAAGCCCTCCGCAATTCCACTAACACATATGGAAATAGCCAATACCTTTAGGGCTTTGTCCTCCTCCGAGAACATCCACATAGCCCTCACAATGTCAAAGGAGGGACTGCCAAACATTTCATATTCATGGGACACAATCACCTCCATATGAATGGCATAATTGCTCTTGAGAGGCTTAAGCTACCAACTGTATGCATGTTTCTCAGGCCCTCGGGCTAAGGTGATCAGCATTAGCCAACTAAACAGAGGGTCTTCTCCATCTTTTGTTAGAAGGAAGAAACGTGTGCCTGTATGTGTCTGAAGTGTCAGTGTGTATATGTGTGTGTGTGGGTGCGTGTTAATGATTGTTGTGTCTATCAAGCAGGTACAGTCATTAATATTAAATGCTAAACTGTAAATTATTTTCTTTATTGTGAAAGGAAGAATTGTTAGTACTGAAAGCCAAGAAAAAGATTAGTTCCCCTCTCAGACCCTTTATTAAAAACACTAATTATATATGGTATATATAATATAAATTCTTCTTGAGACACTTTAAATTTCAGGTAAAATTAATTTCATATCACCATAATAACTTTATTCTATGTTTGAGCTAGAAGTGAGTTTTTATCTTATTATAATCCAAAATCTTTGTTGCTGCTATAATGGAATATGAAAACATATTATGCACTAAATCATTAACCATCCCAAGTGTCACTGCTTTTTCTTTGAACTGGGTGGGTTTTGCTGCAATGAATCCAAAGGGAAATCCCTTTCCTATTGTTGTCTTACCACCCTGACACACAATTCCCCTGGTCTTCAGAAGCTGGAGGTACTTGAGCATTTTCCTTCCTAACGCCTCAAGTCCTTCTGCCCAGCTCAATCCACTAATTATCCTCTAGCCATACTGTAAATGGGCCACTCCTGGTAATCATCCCAAGCTGGGAGGATGGCTGGGTGGAAGAATGGTAAGAGGGAGGCATGGATAGGGGATGAGGGACAGCAGCTAATGAGCTTGATACACTGAGGTCAAAAGCTCAGAAAAAAGTTTAACGAACCATTTTTTCAGTTTTTAACTCCTGATGATTTCGTCCCTGATAACACACCATGGTTTAAGATCATTCCCCAACTGATTAATTGATATCCACATATTCATTTTTGCATTCTTGGCCCATTCCAAATTGATATATTTTTTATTTTGACAAATGAGGTGAACTAGATGAACTTTCTGGAACTTTTATTGTATCCAGTGATGCATGGCTCTAGATTTTACTGCATATCTGTGGGTTTAAGCTGGCAAAGACTCAGACAGTAAACACACATCTGTGGTGTATTTAATATATTTTAGTATCTGAATGTTTAAGATAAAATCACACATTTTACATTTGTTTTCCTGTGGTGATGGAGTTTGTGCTTTAACGGCCCAACAGCAATGATAATGAAAAAGAGGAAATACACACAAAAGCTACAAATCCCTCTCTGCCTGTTCTTCATCCCTCCTCCTCTTACAGTAATAAGGTTCTTGAGATGCAGCTGCTAATAAAGAAATGCCTTCTGCCTCTGATCCTCACTTTTGTGCACATGAACATTCACACACATGCACACACACACACACACACACACACACACACAATGTAGAGGTGTTTGCACTGTAATTACTGCAACACTGTCTAATCCTCAGGATCCATTGTTGGTCAAACGTGCCTGCTCCTTCATTAGCACCACCTCTCACCCTCCTCCTTGTCCCCAAACCGCCCCCAAAAGGCTGTCTGTCTTACACCCCTCCACCCCCTCCACCTCATATACAAGAGAAGTGTGTTGCACCACAAAGGGACTAAAAAGAGGCACAATTAGCCCCATGACAGTAAGCCGCAGCATGGGCCAGGAAGCATGCCGCACAATGGGACAAACTTTTATATGACCCTTTAACGCAAACAGTGGAGTGTGCTGCCTCGTGCCTTGGTGCTTAGAGCCCAGCCACCCTCACCACGTGCCCCTGCAACCACAAAACAACTGGTCATTCATTTAATTTACTAGTCACTCATTAATTGGGGGGCACAGTGTTACCAACGAGGCAACAAGGGAGATGGTGCTCCACAGTGTGGATGAATAAAAAAAATCATCAGTAGGCTGGGCCCTTTATTGAATCCCTTGCTAGTCATTTAGAGATTACTCTGTCAATGATTATAAGAGAATCAATACAGTGAGGAGATGAGCCACCAGTTTATTTTACTATAAATTACCTGCAACTATAGAAGCAAACCCTGTATTTTCTGATTTCAAGGGTGCACACAGCACTGCTTGTACATCTAGTCGAAAAAGGAAAAAAATTGGTCTCCAAGCTTCCATCTCTCTTACACATCCTCACACACAGTCACACACAGCCTGTTTTGTGCTATTAAGCCACGGTGAAGCACATCAACAGGTTTCCACAAGCTGCACTGTATCTGCACTGCAGGACCCACATGAATGATCGGCAGGCTTAAATAAAACCTCTGTGGTTGTTCTCTATCGATCAGGTGATCTGGCTATCAGATAAGCTAACAGATCTATGAAGGACTTGTGAAGTAATTGAGTTGCTCTGCGCTGTTGTGTGTGTGTGTGTGTGTGTGTGCATCTGTGTTCCCGTGTGTTTAAATGCAGACTTTATGTGTCTTAAAGTATGCTCTGAAGGATTATCAGCACATTAGTGTTGCTTTTTTTGTATGTTTCATACAGATAACCCAAGTTAGAAGTATGCTCCCCATGCTAATTATGAGTTGTAAAGCAGGTTGTGATTGTGGTTGCTGGTTTGAGTCCCAGAGGGGGATCAGTATTCAGTCTGTCCACTGTACTGTGTGATTAGAGGAGCTGGAGGGGTTTAGAAGTTTAGACTGAGATGCTAGACCAATTATTGCAAGGACCAGGACAGGAGCAAGAAAAATCTTATGTTATCTTTTTGTTTCTTTCATTTATTTTTTCCTCTGTTTGGTTTCTTGAAAACAAATATATAGAGAATTACTTGTGCAGCACACCTGCTGAATTAGGCTTTGAAACTCAGCAGAACTCATCTGGTCAACTATTAAGTGGATAGGGATACTTATAAAATCCTATAATAAATAATAAAATAAATAAAGTGATACAGGCACAAAGGTTTACAGATTTAGATACTGAGTTAAACAACATGGAAATGATAAGACAGGCATAAATTAGTCAGTGAAAACAAGTACCACTACTACCTGTGTGTGTGTGTGTGTGTGTGTGTGTGTGTGTGTGTGTGTGTGTGTGTGTGTGTGTGTGATGTTTTTTCTCCAGTGCTTGCATACTTCTGTGGACACTTATGATGATAAAGTCATCTGTCAGCTCTCCCACCACAGCAGCCTGATCAGGTACAGTGATTAACATGTTCGCTCTCTCTCTCTCNTCTCTCTCTCTCTCTCACACACACACACACACACACACACCGTAACCACTGCATCATGGAGCTTTGCTTCCAGCAAGAGATGGGCTTTAGGCAGCGAGGGACATTCAGTCTGGGATCTGCCTTCATTAGCTATGTTTTGTTTTTGTTTTTGTTTTTTTGTTTTTTGATAGGAGTTGAAGGGACAGTCTAATGGTCAGGTTTAAGGCTAATAGGCCACAGGAGGATCGAAGCACCTGAACAAGGGCTCTGTCTATTACACACAATAACATATAGACAGCAGCAGAAATGGCATACAAAAGACACCAGAGGCATAAAAGAAGAAATAATAGAAGCAGTCCATCATCCTGGGACATTATTAATACTTGTTTGCCTATAGGCAATGGAGGAGAAGGAAGTAAAGTACTTGATAAGGACTATGGGGACGACATGGAGGAATCAGAGATGTTCTGCAATCTGCACTTGTCCAATCCTGTCATTAACCCAAACCCAAAAACGTGTCCACAGGCAGATCTTTGACCTTACAGAGCAGTTCTGCATAACTCATACACGTTACCTCTGCGGCAACGTCAGGATCACATCTAGGCCTTTAAATCAAGGCCTATGGCCCATTAGGAATTTTTTCAGCCTTTCTCCTCCTCCGCTCCAGACAGGAGTGATGGGTTTTGTTTGCAGAGGAGCATCATCACTCACAGCTGCTGCCGTAAATCTGGCCAGCTTCAGCCATCCGCCAAGAAAACCAAATGAGCTCATCTTTTTGCCTCACATGGCGCCTCTGTTGCAGTGGTAAAATATTGAGGATGATGATGCTGGCGAATATTGGTGATTTCCTTGACTGTGTGTATCATTGGGGGGGGGGNCTCTTCTTGTTGTCTTGTTTATGTGTATATGTGTGTGTGTGTGTGTGTGTGTGTGTGTGTGCGTGGCCTGCTCAAGATGGGATGAATCATCTGTCCTCAGCTCACTGTTTGGATCAAGTGGCTGATTGTATTTCAGCTGCTGATTAACTAAGGTTAGATTAATGTTGAGCTATGTGTACGGCAAACTGAAAGAATCATGACCCTAAGTGCGTTGTTCCTCAGCCATCACACCATCAGAAAATAGGAGAAACAGTGAATGATGTGCTGAAACAAAGAAATAATCAAAGTGAGAGAGAGAGAGAGAGAGAGAGAGAGAGAGAGAGAGAGAGAGAGAGAGAGCACTGAAGTTCTCTATCTCTTTCCAAGGTGAACCCTGTAGACCCCCTGCTCTTCTTCTCTCCCTTCATCTCCACGTTCCCTCTTCCTTTAATTACTGTCTTCATGCTTGACGGGCACTGATGACTTGATTAAGCCTGCTGTGTGCAGTTCCAGTCTCTACCCTGCTGATGAATGAGTCTAAAGCTTATTAACTTACTCATTCTGATCAATAAGGCGCTGGGCCTGAACACTGCAAGGACAGAGGGGAACTGCCGTGCTGCCCTCTACGCTGGCATCAGGCACGGAATCAACACATATGATTAGCATGTGTAACCAATCCTCAAGAGAGGAGTACAGGTGGATTGATTTTCTGCATTACCTTCAGTCACAGAGGCTTTAGAGCTTTCTTCCCCTGCCTTTTGCAAGAAAGATTGATCATAAAAGCATAATTATTTTGGCCAAGCGGCTTCATATGGCTACATAAAACTAAACCACCAACTTGTTCTGGATCAACTTGTTCTAACACCAGGCTCAGATTACACCACTTCAGGAATCCCAAAATTGCTGAACTGCTCAAATTACACATCAGTCTCTCCTGTTATCTTATGTCTTGATTAGGTCATGGTGCACACTCTACACAACAGAGCGCAGACAAGGTACGCAAATTACAAGAAAATGGAGGAGATGACTAATGTATGGAATTAGTATTCGTAAAAAAAAAAAAAAAAANAAAAAAAAAAAAAAAACATGCAGAATCACACATGAGAAGCTAAAACACGCAAGAAGTCATGTGATTCTGCTATTATGGGCCCAAACAAGGCGGAGCTTGCTTGGCGTTCAAAGCGTGTGCATGTGTATTTTGTGCAGAAAAAAAAAAAAAAAAAANAAAAAAAAAAAAAAAAAGAAACAGAAAGTCAGAGTTGTGTTGTTTTTGTCCCACTCTTTTTAACTATTGCACAATTCTATCTGCTGAAGTTATGAGAGCATCTCAGATGTGTCACCAAAAAGTTCAAAAAGCTCCAAAATTTAGTCAGGCTGTATCGCTGAACTGGTCAGATGGGCACAAGTCGCGATTTGGCTCTAATTCAGAGTTTTTCTCACAGATCAGAAAAGTTTGTATTTGACTAGAAAATCGCAACTAAAATCATTTAATCTGAGCTTAAGCCAATCATCATGCAGTCACGATTACTTGAGAAAACCCTTCAAACAGCTATAGTCCCGCAGTACTCATATCTACCCAGGAGACCTTCTCATAGCAGGGTCACATCTAACCCTATTCCCCGGAGAAAGCCTGTCAGCTCCTCCATTCATGTAGAAATGAGAGGCTCATCATTGAAGCTAATTTGACCTCCAATGGAAGCAGTCAGCATGTGATATCCTATACAGAGGTAAATAGATATTGTTTGAAGGTGACATTCCTCTCTAATCCTCAGAATAGGAGATTATGACAGAGGAAGGTATCAGGTTATGTGTCTATCTTCTCCACATTCCAATATAAATGCATTTTGTGCAAAGATTTGGTCTTTTATGGTAAAAAAGTGCCAGTATTGATGTATTATGGTGAGTGCTAGCCCACCCACAAAGGTGTTTGATTCATTTTTCATGTCGAGAAAACAGATTCTTCCCGTGCTAGAGACGATGCAGATCATATGATATCCTTCCATATACACACCCTCATACCACCGTCCGGGGAACTAGCTCTGGTTTTGTTCGGGTCCTTAATGAACAGCACCTTGTAACATAAGCCTTTAACTGTTAGCTAAGCTAAACAAGCCTTGGTGCTGTATATTCTGTGTTGACCTCTGTTTCCCCTTTGTTAGCTGGTGTGTTTGAACCATGTGTGAGAGTGTCAGCGGGAAGGTCTTCTGGGAAGAGCCCTTTAAGATGATGTGGACCATTAACGTGACTGCAGGTCGGCTCCATTTCACAGACATTGATCTACGCTGGAGCTTATGGAGTCGTGTGGCAGGAGGGCTGTGTGGGAGCTTGAAAGAAGGGCCAGAGGTGTTTCTAAAAATGATCTAATGAGGGGTGCTAATGCAGGATTACTGTTGAGACCAAGAGTTTCATCTATAAAAAATACTCCTGACTTTGTCTTGTTGAAAACCTGTTTCAAAGAACAATTTTGTTCTTTGAAACAGGTCCCAAAAAGCTGGAGGAGATATTTTTATGTATCACAACTTTGGCTTGGATTTGTGAGAGAGCTCAAGTATAAAAAGTGAGATTCATAGGCTATAAACCTGTAGATCAGTGGTTCCCAAACTTTTAAAACCAAGTACCACCTCAGAGCAAACTAAATCATCTAAGAATAGGACTGCTGGTCCATGTAGTGCCGCACTGAAATTAAGAAGTTTACAGTTTCTGAGCAAAAAGTTAGTGACATCCTGATAGAATGATGAAAATTTGTCATATCATTATACTGATGATATTGTGGCGTGATGATGTGTTGATGCACGTGCAAGAAGAAGAAATTAAACAAGCATGCCCAAAAGTAGCAGGTCAGTGCCTGAAGAATTAGTTTCTGTAAAGGAAGGCACCGCTGTTGTTTTGAACTGCTTTGGCTACATACATATATACATAATACACAATATACATAATATCTATAATATCTTAATTAAAATAATAATAATAATTATAATAATAATAATAATTAAATTAATTAAATTTTGCAAGAGAAGCGCCACAGAATGGTTAATATGCCAAAGAATATGCCACTGAACTAAATCTACTTTTGACTGTAGAACTCTCCAACTCTAGAAGGCTTTGTGGTCGTCATGCTCACACTTGACATGGTCCAGTCTCCATTGTTCCTGACCTAATGGCACAACTTTTACTCTGAATGGCAAAATATTAAAGATTGAAAAGGTCTTAGGTGGATTATGCAGGTTTCTAAGGAAAAGGCTCTTTTTTTGCTTCATTAATTTCTGCTAATATTGTGTTTTACAAGAGTCATTAATTAGATATTTTGTATATTGTAATCTCGGAGTGAACTAAACAAAAGAAAACCTTGATTAGCAAAAGCAATGTCATTTGTATAAATTTAAGAAATGCCTTGTTGCATGCTCTCCTGTGCAGCTAGTTAAATTTCTTAAAGTGTTGCAGCAAGTTTGAGAACCTTGTGGGTTTCATTAGCAAGAAAAGAAAGAACATATAAGTGGAATAATTAAAGGTAAGTGGGTTTTATGTTGCTTTTAGATTTTTAATGGATTCTTCTGCATGTCCATTACATGCAGAAGAATCCATTTTAAAAATCCATAAAGAAGCTAAAGAAGAATTTTGGTCGCTGGAGTCTAGACACTCAGCAGCAGTGTAATAGTACTGGCATAGGGTAGAAAATAAATTCTAAAGTGAAGAAAATTTGTGCAGAGCTCTGCAGTTTTCCTCTGATGAATGTGCATTATCAGAGATATAGACTGACTCTTACCGTATCCTGACTCCGAGCCATCTTCTGTGACTTCTATTACCTCAGTCAATAAGTGCATTGCCAATAATGTAGTCTGGGATGCATATAGTAGTTTGTATTAAGTCAGGATTTGTGTCTTTTTCCTATATTGAATATATAATGCTATAAATGGAAATTGCCACTGCGTAATTGATAACGAGTGACTACAGAAAAGCAGCAGTGATTGTTGCCATTGCTAATTAATTGTTCTGGTGTTACCAGATGAATCAATAGCCATCAGAAAATTGTCCGTGGCCAAGATGAATCTTATGTGTTGGGGATTGTTAAAAAAAACATAAACAGATCAATGGAGGTCCACTTTATAGATGTGAATATGGTTTAGGACTCCTTTCTGGCTGCTGTTTGAGTGTGTGGGGCCGACTGTCTGCCTGGTAACCAGAGCTGTAACACAAGCCCATTTAGCATATGGCATTTTTACCATGGAGAGGTAAACACAGTGGGGAGGCCAGGAGAATAGTAAAACACACTGCTCCAGCCAGATCTCCCTGTGGACCCACACAGGGTGGACACACACAGAGGACACAGTGTCCAATCCCAATGACAAGCTGAGGTCATTCCATTCAATACAGGACTCTGTATATGTTTTCCTTAATTGTTCAGTGTATTTCCTTGACTCTTGCCTCTTTCCATGACTTTTGTTGTTTCCAAAAACTGTATTTCAATAAGCTTACTCTTTCTGAAGTCTTGCTTCTAAAGTCCTTTCCTACAGTCCTTTCCTAAAGTCCTATCCTACCTTCCCTGACTCTTTGTGTCATTTAAACCTGTCACAACACTGAAGGATCTTGATATCTGATGTCAAACCTTAAACCCTAATGGGGCTTTTTTAAGTGACAACCTTAACAGATCAATGCCCCCGTTAGGAGTCTGATTACAGAGACTGTCAATGACCACACGTGAAGGAGAGAATGGAGGGAAAAAAAAGAAGGGAAACAACACAAGATCAAATTGGGTCCCAACCAAAAACACTGTATTTGTAGTAGACATTTCCAGAATCATAGATATCTACATATCTAAGCAGCCACATGTCCTCATCTACATGCCACTTGATTTAGTGTCTTGGTGTAATCGTGCTGAGTGCTGTAGACATGCTTTGTCCAGTCAGACAACTTACTAGGGCGAGGCTTCTCCAGCAAACTGCTGATAGGGCGTAAAGGAGCAGCGGTGGCGGGGTGTTAAGAAGTTAGATGCCGGGAAGCAGCACTAAGGTGGCGCTAGGCTAAAGAGAAGCCATAAAGGCCTGTTAGGATACATTAGGTGGAGTAGAGGGTTATAAGGCTTCATGAATGTTTCAGTAGGACGGGGGCATTTGTCTTCAATGTCTACTGTCAAAAAGACATGACTCATGACTCAGTGTAGGTGGGGTGAAGACATTATTTTTCTGTGGCAAAGCACATACACAAACACAGACCAAACACAGACCACCATACTTGTGTGCACACAGACAGACAAAGCACCAAGCAACTCTTAGCTGTGGTAATGCACTCAGTGGCTGCCTCATCCTCCACACTTCTCATCTCCATCACTGTCAATGCACTTGTCAGCCTCTTGTTGAATCATTGCCTCTTGTGCTTCAACGAGTGGGTTTAAGACCTTTTAGGCTTACACTCGCTAATGTTTTGCACTAATTCAGAACATCAGGTGCTTAAACAGCCATTCTAGCCTCAGGGTAGCTGCTACAGGGCTACACCTCAGGGCCTTTGTGGATCTTTTCCCCTTTGACCTCTCAGACCACTGGGAGCTGCCCAGGGTCATGGTTAATTGTTCTGTGAACAATAGATGTTTTGGTTTGATAGCAACACAGCCAGGATAACCTGTTTGGCAAAAAGAATTTCCCAAAGGCTAGTTGAAGGAAGAAATTAGTATGCTGACCCTGAGAGTACTTGATTTAGTCTGGAAGCTGCAGGACTGTTCCTGGGGGATTCATACCTAACATGCGTGCTTGTATGTTTGAACGTCCCAGTCTGGAGACGAGTCTAAATGCTATTTTGGTTCCCCAAAAAAATCTGAAGGCAACAGTTTGACTATAAGATCCTGCAGGTTACCTTACAGCAATAAAGCCTTTTGGGGATATTATGAAACTCAGTGACCCGCTGTCCTTTACTGCAGTGCTATGACCAAATCCTTATTTTACCCACTAGATATAGAATTACTGCATGGTGTCTAACTTATCAGTACATTTAAGAGCTTTGGGGTTAAAAATACTCATGGCTTCAGCTGGTCTATAAGTAGTTTCTTACTAGATAATGCTTGAAAACTGTCTGGCCTAAGTCATGCTCTTGGCTCTAAGTTTCAGCTTTTCAGAAGGTACAGCATCCCCTGCACCCATAGACCTAAACTTAAAGCATTGTCTTTTGGAGAGAGATGTTGGTGTTGGACTCAGAGTCACTGGTCCAAATCTGTCTATAAACTGATAATATTACAGTAATAAGAGAGGGGAAGGGAGGGCAGAGGGGTTGATGAGAGGAAGAGGGAACATCTAGCTGATAAAGCGGATGTCCTCCCTTGTATCTCTGCTGTTAGCTTTGTTAAATGTGACTAACAGCTATTGATGGGTATGAAACTGACCAGTCTCCCTCTATCCATCATGTGTGTGTGCACATGTACATGATTTCATGTATTTGCTTGGCTACATGCATGTGTACTTATGCATGTGGTTTGCAGGGTTGTGCTTTATCGTGAAGCTCCATGGGGGAAAATTATCATTATGTGTCCTGTGTGGCTAGTGACGGTGCATCCTGGAGGAAGGAGAGACGAGGGAATAAGGGAGGTGAAAACAAGAGTGCTTGTTAGCTAATCTAGTACAAGGAAGATGAAAGCTCACACTTCCCCTCACTCTCTCTTGCTCTGTCTCAAACATACAGCATGGGTGAGGGGAGATTTCATTCTAATTCTTTTTCTACATCCAAAAAATCTCACACTAGCTACCTTTCCTCCCCCGTCTCCAACATAAAGAGAGAGAAAGCAAACAGGCCGGTATTTGACAGGAAAGCATGGTGGAGTCTGCCATACGTGTCTGAGTGTTGTCCTTCTAAATGGACAGCTTAGTTAGGATTAGCAGGACTAATAGCAAACATCTTAGAGGCACGGGTGTCACTGTGCATGTATGCACATGTGGGAGTACAGTGTCCATATGTTGTAAATCCTTCCCTCAGGGATAACAAGATGGTGATTTTTCACCTCTGCAATCTTTGTAATCTCCCACTTTGTATAATGAAATATTAATTGCACCTCCAGCTGCCGTTAGAATAGAATGCACCAAGGATTCAAAGATTCCTTTAGGATACTCGTCAAACTTTCCCACTGATGGATTTATGCAGACATGCACCAGAGTGTCTGACTTTCTTCTGGCCTGTACTGTAGTGTTTTAGCAGCATGTGATCCGACTTTCCTAAAGTATCAGTTTAAAGGACAATACCAGCCATTTTGCATGTTTGAGCCTAATATATTCAATTTTCATATAGATGACATTACTGACAATCATTTTCCAAAGCATAATAGTGGAATGGTGAATTAAAAAAATTCTTCCTTTCAGACTGCCATTGGTTTCAGTTCATTCTGGTACACTATTAAAATCAACTTGTTGATACAGTACTTGAAATGTTCTTGGAATAGGTAATCCATCATCGCAAACAAGATGTGTGTTCAGTTTTTTTTTTTTTTTTTNTTTTTTTTTTTTTTTTGTTTTTTTTTTTAAGTTACATAATTTTAGCATTTAAGCATAATAAAAAGTGTGGAGTGATCTTCCTGTTTCCAGTTCTTCACTACAGCACTTGAATGCACCACTAGGAAGCATTTTCAGATCTCTCTGTGCTTTTTATTGCGCTTAAATGCTAAAATTATGTAACTTTGAAACAAAAACCCCCTGAATATACATCTTGTTCGCAATGATGGATTACCTATTCCAAGAATGTTTCAAGTATCAACAAGTTGATTTTAATAGCGTACCAGAATGAACTGAAGCCAATGTGGTCTGGAAGGTAGGAAAAATATTTTCATTCACTGTTCCAGTAGTATGCTTTGGGAAATGATTGTCAGTGACATTACATGTATGAAAATTGAATATATTAGGCTCAAACATGCAAAATGGATGGTATGGTCCTTTAAATGTTTTTAGGACCGCTGCATTTGCCTGTGAATAGGCACTGGAATGGCACAGTTAGAGCGACATATGCCATGAAGCAACATCGCAACATATTCACAATACGATGATTTCTGAATGATTGATTTGCACAGATACAACAACACACTGACGTGGTGAGAGAGAGAGAGAGAGAGAGAGAGAGAGAGAGAGAGAGAGAGAGAGAGAGAAGAGGGAGTACTGTAACAGTAGCTCCTCTAGCTACCCTGCTGCTGCTTCCATCACCCACAGGAATAACAGTCAGGCTCATACAATAGCTTAGCGCATAAAGACACACAAATAGCACACCGTGAACTATTGTAAAGCGTGATGCATGGGGAGAAGAAGCCTATAACACTTTCTAACATCCTGAATGACAATGCCAGATGTCGGCCTACAAGTAGGTTTACTCCTCTGAGCATTGCTGCATTTGAAGCAGCCTCAAAGAGTTTAAATAGTTCAAACAAGAGTGAGGGAATAGCATTTGGATAGATAGATAGATAGATAGATAGATAGATAGATAGATAGATAGATAGATAGATAGATAGATAGATAGATAGATAGACTGACTCAGGTAGATGCCATAATTTTGGTGTGTGTGTGTGTGTGTGNCCAAACTGTGTTGCCCCATGGGACCACAGTGGATCCTCACACTAGTCCCCGCAGAGAAGGATAAGCCCCATCTGCCCTCCTCACACACACACACACACACCTACCTACAACACACACACACACACACACACACACACACACTGCTTGGTAGCAATATGGATGGGCTTTGGATGCAGTGTTTGATCTGCCTTTCATCCAGTCAACAGCATGCAGGCCGCTGAGCCTGTGTGTGTCTCCTGCTGTACTGTCTACTGTCCCTGTGGAAATCACTGGCCTATAACAACAGCAGCAACCAAAGGAACAAATGGCCGGACACAAGCTGGTCACACTCATCCCTTCACTGGGGGGGGGGNGGGGGGGGGGGGGAACAACAGATACATGCAAAGCTGAGTGACAGATTCTTTTAAAGTAGAACTCACAGAGGTAATATAGGAAAATGTGACTATGGTAAAGTAAAAAAATAAAATTTAGGATAAATCCAGATATGAAATGTGTATGAATGCTAACCAAAACCAAAGTTCAAACTAAAAGAAACAAAAAGTTTCCATCCAGAACTAAGAACTATTGTAAAACTAGAAGGGCACTCAAAGAGCACACTTCCACCAAGCCCGAGGAAACCCAGATAAAATTAGTCTTGTTCTAATAATATACTTACCTAAACACATAACAACAATAATGATAGACTTTAAGAAACAATATATCTGGACCAAACTGCACCTATTGATAGTCTATCGTGGGATAAATATGCCTTTTTGGTGAGATTGATCTATTACTGTTGAAGAAATGAACAACATCCCAATGTTTAGAAATCATTTGAACAATTCCTGGATCCACCCTGGATCCAGATCTGGATCCAAAGTTTAATTGGTTCTTTCCTGGACCATGATCCACACCTCCATCAAGTTTTGTCAAAACTGATTCATACAGTTTTGAGCAATCCTGTTAACGAATAAACAGACTCAGGAGAAAATATAACCTCCTTGATGGAGCTAATGACCACCAAACTCAATAAAATCTAACCAAACTTACTGAAAATCTCAAGCTTTTGAAACCGACCCACATGATGTTATAAAGGTAGAAATACTTCAGCAGGGGTGCAGGAAAAGCCTTTAAAATGAATAAACTGCATGGCTGTTAATGAAATTGCTTCTCAACTCATGAAGAAATAAAACATACTTGCATTTAAGGCTTCACCGGATACATCACAATGGAAAGAGATAGGAAAGATGGAAACATGGAGAGAAAAGACCATGACAAAGGTGTGGATTCAAACCTGGGACATTGTGAGTTCACAGGGTATAAGCCAGCAGAGAATGATCAGAAATGCTAACTTTTAAGATTCAAAGTTTACACCTGACAGTCTATGAGACAGTCAAAATAGACGTATTATAAAGACAGAGATAATCACATTTCCATCAAACTGAGGGTGACAAGTTTCAGAATGATCCCTCATCTTTGTCGTGGCTTGTTTTTAATGCTGTGTGAGTGTTGTAGAAGCAGACAGAGGGACAGATGGACAAAGAGCTGGTGTGGTTATAGTTTATGAGTCCACTCAGCTCAGACTGTGGTCTGTCTAGAACAGAGGCTAGCCTCCACATCAGCCTGTGTACAACGAACACACACACACACACACACACACACACTATACTGATGGCTATTAGGCAATCAATAGAAGCTAATAGATCAGAGTATTTGCACTCAGCTCGGTGGGTTAGGAGGTGGAAAGGAGAGGAGAGGAGAGGAGAG
>VXCM01001888.1:49432-77487 GCA_014773175.1 Lucifuga dentata
AGGAGAGGAGAGGAGAGGAGAGAAGAGGAGAGGAGAGGACATGGGAAGACACAAGATGAGAGGGTATATGATGAGAGGACACAAGACAAGGCAAGGAGGACAGGAGAAGAGAAGAGAAGAGAAGAGAAGAGAAGAGAAGAGAAGAGAAGAGAAGAGAAGAGAAGAGGGAGAAGGAGAGAGAGAGAGAGAGAGAGAGGAGAGGAGAGGAGAGGAGAGGAGAGCATACAGGTGGCCTGCAAATGTAATCATAACCCAATGACAGCAATCTCTTCTTTATATCAATAAAGATTATTAATTCATGACATCATGAATTCAGCTGTGGAGCTGTTTACTGGAGGACTGCGGTCTACATTGTTTTGAGAAGAGTTATGGCCACTTGCTTCAGCCTTAGAAGGAATTAACCTTAGCCAACCTTAACCAATAAAATGTAAGTGCTTCTTTGACTGGATAACATCATTAATATCACATTAATATAGAGATTAATCTGATGGATCGCTCTCCGGAGGCCAGGATGTTAAGTGTGTGATCAATCTGTATAAACAAGCCTGATAAAAATTCCATACTGGGGCATTTGGTCCTAAATCAGCCAATCAGGGAGGTGCTCGTAAAATCAGTCTTTTAGCACAGCTCACTAACAATCTCAGTATTTCAGCTCTGGCAGCTCATTCTCCTTTTGCACCTTCTGTCTTTCTTTCTTTGTTTTTTGTGCCATCCTTCTCCTCCACCCCTCTGCTCCCAAAAGGCCACAAAGGGGAGTATCCTCTCTTTTCACAGCATGGCCCTGATGGAGGCTCGGGGGTTGTATATCTGGGATGGGCTGGTCCAGTGAAGGTTGATCTACACTTGTTCAAGCATCCATATTTCTGCTATTTGAAGGGAGAGGGAGGCTGTTAAACACTCAGTGAGGAGGTGACCCCTGACCCCAAAGGCTGCTGTACATCCATTAGAGAGAATAAACAAATGCTCTTTTCCTCCCTGAAAACAGCAAGGAAGGCACACAGGAAGACATACACATGTCCTGATTTTTCAGCTCAAATCTGATGATGAAACAGGAAAAATCCAATGTAAGCTGAAAAATCATTTTCTTCTGTCTGTTCCTGCTTTCTTTCCTTCTCTTTCCTCACTCTTTGAAGCCTCTGTGTACCTGCCCTCTGTATGAAACATGGCAATTGCAGAGGTTAAAGGTGACATAACAGAACAGCTCTATCTATCTATCTATCTATCTATCTATCTATCTATCTATCTATCTATCTATCTATCTATCTATATATCTATCTATCTATCTGAGGAGCACATGTGGGTGAGCTGTGAGGGCAGATGTCATGGTGGGCTCCTTTCGGTGGACCACCTCATTACTGCACTCCATTGTCATTCATTAGCTCCACTGGGGATTGTTCATTTTCACAATTTGTCACAAACACAGCAGATAGTGTGTGCAGGGAAAGGGACAGCATGCACGTGCACAGGTGAAAAGTGGACCTGCACACACACACACAGACACACACAAAACTCTAAAAGCTGAACCAAGACACCATTCATGGAGTATAATTCATTTCAGAACAGAATTCATTTTCTGTTTTTAATAAGATCAATGCATTGATAGTATGTTATGTCTAGGTTTTGAAATTAATAAAAAAAAAAAAAAGAATAATATAAAGAAAATAAAGGATAAAAAAATTAAACAATAATTAATTGATTAAAGCTACTAAGTAATGGGGTTTTAAAATGTGGTACCATCCCCTGACATAAGATAAGATAAAACTTTATTTATTCCAAAGGGAATTGTTAATAAACTTTTGTCTTGTTTCCTGTTGCATTTCAAATTATATTATGTTTGTCATGTTGCTGAAATAATAATCATTTACTCTCTTATTTTGACATAAAATTTCACCTTTAAAAAAAAGCTAAAGTTTGTGATTTATCAGTTTAATTTTTAACAAATTTATTCGTTCTGAACTTGACTTTTGATTCGGACGTAAACCAAAATAACAACTGACAACAAATTTGTTTCCATGCTCTGATTTTTTATTTGTCTCTCATGAAAAAACTGATGATCAAAAAGGCCAAATAAAGAAATGTTCGACTGCTTTTGCAGCCTTACAAATTACAAATTACAGCAAATTAAAGTACAAAATAACTTAAATTAGAGTAAAAACACTAAATTACACTAAAAAGCATTATCATAAATTATAAATTAGATGGAGAATAATACTTATTTCATACACAAATAAACGTGGAAAATCTACAACGATATAAATTCGCTTTTCAAGCATTTATAATTGATGCCAGAAAACCCGAAGCCAAAAGTTTACACGAATAATAATAATAATAATAATAATAATAATAATAATAATAATAATAATAATAATAATAAGTTATTATTATCATGTAACGTTTAGGCTCATAAAATCATTGCAGAGTAAGAACAGCTTTAAGCCACAAACACACAACACAACAGATAAATAGATTTAGACACATATTGTCTATAAATTATTTTTATGATCCTGTATAAACAGCAGGTTAAACAACAAAATCCTTCTTCTGTTTTCCGTCAGCCGCGGTTACCTAACGAAAAACCACCGAAATATTCCCGTAATATTCCTACTTTTACTGTAGGCCTTAATTATTTAGCAGCTCTCATGGTTTCACCACAAGACAGGAATGACAATATTCCTGGACAGATTTGGAGATTTCTAGCGATATTTGTCACATGATCACATAATAATTTCAGCTCGGAGGATTAATTCCAGGGCCTATATTCTGGGTTTAAAACGGTTAAACCGGTGAACGGAAAATTTGGGCCGGTATTTTTCGGATTTTTTGGATTGTCCTTCATTGGAAACAGGGAATCCTCCAGTGATCCAGATCCTGGAGAAGATGGAAGAACTGTGCTGTCCAGATGTTGTATTTCTGAGGAAAATGCAGCAATAAATATTTAATTTTAAAAATGGAGACAATTTCATTTTCTCTATTTGGAACCTTTTTTCCCACTGTTATGAATAAAATTATAAGCCACTACATTTTCTAAAAAGCATTAATTTTATATATTTTTTTCCCCCCAAAAACAGACACATTAACAAATTAATTACAAAACATTTTTGATACCAATTATTCTATTGACCTTATAAAAATCTCATACTGGAAGAAAATTTAGATCATTTCATTTCCTCATAAATAGGTTTGTTTTCTTGCTAAATTGTGCTACCCTATTCATTTTTTAAAATTCCCTGTATTAGCAGAAAAATTGCTCTTGTCACTATAAAATTTTACCAAACTTACATAAAATCTTCGAATATTATTTCCCTAATAAAAAAGTAAAATAGATAATTCCTTATAATTAAGGGAAAATCACAGTCAGGTCTGTAACTCCTCATACGATTTTAAAAAGATCATTTCTTACTTTTGTGATTTTTCATGTGGTATTTCAGCTCCTGCTCCTCTTGAAAAGAAGTCCCGCACAGGTCGCAGGCGTAGGATTTGTCCCTGGCGTGGGTCCGCCGGACGTGGCTGTCGTGGGCTGCGTGAGAGGCGAAGGCCTTCCCGCAGTGCTTACACTTGAAGGGCCTCTCTCCGGAGTGCTGGCGGATGTGTGTGCGTAAAATACTGGAGGCGGTGAAGGCCTGAAAGAAACAAATAAAACACCCGGAGGACAATTTTTTTTCTTTTTCGTTATTACAATCTTTATTTCAGCCTGTGTGAGACAAGAAATGAAGCCATTTTACAGCAATTTAGAAGTAAAATACAAGTGGTTCTGGTCTTAATAGACATTTTGACTCGTTAAAGGACCATACCATCCATTTTGCATGGTTGAGCCTAATATATTCAAGTTTTATACACGGAAGGTTACTGACAATCTTTTCCATTTTTTTTTTTAAAGCTCACCCTTCCAGCTTTGGGAAATGATTGTCAGTAACATTACTTATATGAAAATTGAATATATTAGGCTCAAATATGTAAAATGGATGGTATGGTCCTTTAAACGCAGATTGAAGTTATAACATTACTTTTTATGATTTGTGGCCTAATTTTCTTTTTACTTTTTAAGTTTAAACGCTGGTATATGGCCTCCTGTGGCCTCTAGGCTACTTTTAATGGAAAAAAGTAAATATATATATATATAGAGTTCATTTGCAAAAACAGATAACTGGGTTTTAAAAAAAAGATTTTTTTTTCTTTTTTTACTGTGCAATGTTTTAATTGTGCTTAGATAATTTATTTCTTTTTTTTTTTATTTAGCCCAACATCGTTTGACTTTTATCGAAATGCACAATTTAAAAAAATTGTTTTTTATAATAAAAATTGGGTTTTGAATGCTTCGTTAACTTAACATTTGTCGTTTTCTATTGGAAGCACAACAACGCCTCTATAGCCTTTTAATGCTTAAATTATCCAGATTAAGACAATGAGGATTAGGTTAAAGAAAACCTCCTCTGGGTGAATAAAAACAGGGGAGGATATCCTGAACAAAGAAAAAAAAAAAAAAAAAATNAAAAAAAAAAAAAAAAACTTCTGCTCATTCAGGGTTGTAAATTAAAAGTATAATGTGCGCGGAAAAAAGGGTGGGTGTACATCTGGCGATAATTAGCATGTAAGTGTCTCCGTGGAGCGTGGCCGTCCACGGGAACAATAATGAGAGACTCTGGCCAAATGCACCATGAAACGAGGAACCGCTAAATGGATCCAAAATGCGTCTGCGGCTGTAAAGGATTTGCGCAAACTGTAAAGGAGCGAGGAGGAACACAAGGTGGCCTGCAGCTCCTGGACTTATTATAACCCCACAAAGGAGATAAACCCAGAGAGGAAACTGGAAAACAGATAAAAGCTTTAGCACCTCCATTAGGTGAAGATCTGCACTCCTCATTAACGCAAATACTGGAAGTTTTTGTTTTGTTTCCCGATACGGTCAGAATGTTTATGACACATTTTATATGATTCAGAAAATGAATCTTGACGCTCTTATACGGTTACTGTGCAGGCCTTCATCTGAGAATATGTGAAATTCAACTTTTGGGTCTTACAATTTTATCAGTAAAAGTGGAATCAGCATCTCGAAGACTGAATTTCTTATATTTGTAAGATAATAGCCTATTATAGCAGCATATTCTCTGTAAAGACAGCTTCTTACCTTATTGCAGTAGACACATTTGTACGGCCTTTCCCCAGAGTGAACACGCATGTGTTTGTTGAGGCTGGAAGACTGAGAGAAACTCTTTCCACACACGGAGCACTGCATAATAATAATTATATCAATAATAATATCAAGATAGTTTACATGCATTTCATTTCGCACATTTTTACTTTAATGTTCACAGAGGAGGTAAACATCTAAACTGGACGTTTTATGCTCACTTATGACTAGCGATTTGGGGTTTGAGTACAGCTTTTATTTTCAGTGTGATGCCTTTACGGTCATCACAAACTATCGGTCTTAATTTGCTTCTCTCTCTCTCTCTCTCTCTCTCTCTCTCTCTCTCTCTCTCNTTTTTTTTTTTTTTTTTTTTTTTAACGAGGCCTAATAAAAATCAGAAGCATTCTGTCGTAAGTGGGGGAGCTGTTCTTTCAGCACCACACACGCTTTTATACACACCTACAGTATAGTTGTGCATTAAAGGACCATACCGTCCATTTTGCATGTTTGAGCCTAATATATTCAGTTTTCACACGTAAGGTTACTGACAATCATTTCCCAAAGGATAAAACCGTATTTCAGCTTCCCTGATATTTTGCAAANGTAAGGTTACTGACAATCATTTCCCAAAGGATAAAACCGTATTTCAGCTTCCCTGATATTTTGCAAGTTCTCTTAATCATTCAAAATCAAATATTCAAGCGATACACCCATCTTAAAAATCCATGTTTCGCCTGCTAGTTACGCAAAATTATGAAGTCACAGTCGTTTACATTTTTCAATAAACGCAGGTCTTCTTTTGGGACTATATTCCCCGGTGGAGACATACAATCACTCTGCGCTTTTTATTGCGCTTAAACACTAAAATTATGAAACTTAAAAAAAAAAAAAAAAAAAAAAAAAAAAAAGAATATGCGTGTTCACGATGATGGATTACCTGCAAGAACGTTTCACGTATCAACAAGTATCAACAAGCTGATTTTAATAGCGTACCAGAATGAACTGAAACCAATGGGTCTGGAAGGTAGGGAAAAAAATTAATTCACCGTTCCAGTGGTATGCTTTGGGAAATGATTGTCAGTAACATTATGAAAATTGAATATATTAGGCTCAAACATACAAAATACATACAAAATATGGTCCTTTAAAAGTGTGATGTTGTTATAGTGATCACAAATCATCTAAACAAAACTCAAAATTATCATCAAGAGGCCTGAATTTGTATCTTTTACCACACATATATTAATTTATCCTTCATATCAATAATTTTATTTTTCATTTTCATACCTTGTGAGGCCTGTGCTTCTCGTGAACGTGTAATATGTGGATGCGCAATCTGTCTCTCTTCTCGAAAGACCTATTGCAAAGATGACAAGGGAATTTCCGGTCACCCTGGTCCACGCAGCGTGTGTACTTCAGGTGTTTGTCTCTGTAATATTTATAAGCAAAAACCTTCCCACATCTGTCACACTTGAAGCCTTCACCGGTATCTGTGGAAAATATAGGAAAGGATTTAGTATATGGAGACAAATTAAAGTGTAAGACAGAAGGTTAAACACTGACCTTCAGTGGGGGGAGCGGAGTTATTGCTCTCCGTGGGGTCTTTGAGGGTCAGTGGGATTCCCAGGAACTGTATGTAGCAGTCTCCATACCACACAAGCAGCTCCTGCCCTGGTCTGATCTCCTTGCAGGTCTCATAGAAGATCTGACCCTGGACCTGCACGGCAATCAGGTTCTGCTCCTCTGGGAAGCGGGCACACTTCACTAAGGACATCCAGTTCCCTGAGCCCCCCTTGCCATCTACAAAATGACTCAACCGGCCGTTCTCAAACACCTGGGGAGGGAAAAGGACAGGGGTTTGTTCTGGACAATACTCCATAAAAAGTTTGCAATGATTTCTGTACCTAAGGGTCATAATTAATAATTTCTGGACCTAAGGGCCCCTGATGTGTCACATCAGGAACCCTTAGGAGACGAAATCCTGGGGATCCCAGACCTAGACTTTGGGATCATTATACATTATACATTATTCATTATACATTATTACCTCCCACATCAGAGTGTTGTCGTCATATGTTTTGATCTCACTGGTATTGACTAGTTTTCCTTGGAAAGGTCCAAAGCGCGTCCCTTTAGGGATGCTGCTTTTGTCTGTGAAAACTCCGCAATGGGAGACGTTTCCCGAGGCTGATTGCAGGATAGTTAATCCTGCAACACAGACGAGGTGTCAAAATACTGTCAAACATTGTATGTCACGTCATGAAATCGGATACACGGAGGTAAAGCTGCTCTGTGGGAAACGGGCTTACCTTCTGGAAGCTCAAGTGTGTCTTTGTCCAGCGGGAGAATCTGGCTGTCAGAAACTGCAAAGAACAGAAACAAATAAGAAAAATAAGATGATTAAATAATCTTGACATTAAATTGGCTTCAAATATGAAATATATAGGTACATAAATGGACTTCCAATAATTTGATCACCATGGAAACTTCTATTAGGCGATTCTCACCTGAGTTTCCGGGCAGGGACACGCCTGACATGGCGTGACCCACGCTGCGCTCCTGGCTGCTGGAATAACCGTAAAGCACCATGAACAAGTCATCCTCGCTAAAGTTAAACGATGTGCGCGTTTTCTCCGGTGATAAGTTTGCAACCCGGAGGCGAAACAAACTCTCCTTAGGCGGTGAGGCGGCGGAGGAAGAGACGGAGGAAGACCTTCCATTGGATGGGCTGTTGAAGTCCGAAGAAAGGGGACCGGCGGCGTGCTCGGTCACCACGGCGGCCAGCTCCTCCGGTTTGGCGTAAAGAGGGTGACCGGGCAGCATCTGGCTCAGATACGGGATGCCGGAGGTGCTCAACATGTGTCTGTGGAGGACGGAGGCGTGGTGGCCGCTCTGACCCAGGATCGGAGCTCCGCCTGGGAGGCTGAGCGGCAGGGACGCATGGGTGTCCGACACCAGACAACCGAGGGACTTGAGTGGGTGGAGGCTGTGCGTCCTCGGGAAGAAGTCCACGTAGTGGTGGGGGCCGGGGAGAGGGGCAGGGTAGAAGCCCCGGGCTGGACTGTTCTTCAGCATACTGACCTGGTAGTTCTTGTCCTTTAACACCACAGGGATGCTGGATAGGGACACCGACATCACAGCACGGAGGTGAACAAGGGTTCAAACAGAGATGGAGGAGTCTATAGTGAAGGAGAGAGGAGGAGGAGGGAGGCGGTCAGTTATAAAAGTTTAATGCCAGGGAAACATGGCTTTAAGAGGCTCGCAACACTGGCATTAATGGATTTGATTAAAGATTTGATCAGCTTTTTATTTTTTAAAAAGTACTATTAATGTAATTTCCCCAATAGAATAAATTATATAGACTACTCATAAACAATTTCCGTCCAGGATATGGAAATCCAAGAAGTACAGGAAACTGAAAAATATTAATAGGAAAATTACAGGAATTTTTCAAATTTTCATTGAAAACAACTCAAAAAAATCTTTTTGCAGTAATCTCACAAATATCAGGATTATTACAAGTGCAAATATCGAACAAATCACTATTAAATAACAATGAAGAAGCAGTCCACAGCCCATTTTGCAATATTTCCAGCTGAGAGGACACACACCCAAATGCTCATCAGAGGCTTCAAATGACTATCTGCTGTTTTTAGGGAGCGTTTCCCAATCAGCCAGTAAATAGAGACAAATCAGGGTCATGACACAAAAGAACAGCAGGCCAGAGGTCAACATTAATGAAGCTTTTTATAGACTAGACAATTCTAATCATTCAAATTAGACAGCAGCAGAACACTGGGTGAAATATAGAAACTGATGTTATCAAGAGAATAAGGAAAATTTAAAAGGAATAAGGAAAAACAACTTACTTTGTTTCATAAAGCAGAGATGATTCACAGTGAAGTTTTCTCTGTCATGTCAACGCTTCAGTTTGTTTCTCTCGTGGATAAAATTTAAAAAACAATACAGACAGACTAATATTCCTCTTCAGAGTGGACGTGGGTGCAGGAACCTCACACTCAGCCTCTCTGGTCACCTGAGGGCATCCTCCTGTATACAGTCAGACCTGATGAAGATGCTTCCCAGCACCTTCATCCCATTGGTCAGGAATGAGCTCGACCTCATGCATCTGAAAGCCCGGAGGAATACATTTTCTCAGGGACAACCCACCCCCACTCAACCACCCACCCACCCACCTTACTNCCCACACACACACACACACACACGCACAATAAGATTTTATAATGAGGGAACCCTTTAAATTTCTGTTGTGGGAAGGCAGGAAGCTGAAATGAAATGTTCAGCTTTAAAATGAGGAAAAAAAAAAAACAGTAAAAATGTCCTTTTTGATTAGTTGTTGGACAGATTATTAAAATCACTTATTTTCAGAAATAAGCAATAAATTACAGCAATATTTTTACCTGTAAGAAAAATCACGGTAAATATTGTAAATTAAAAATAGGTATAATTGTCAGAAACCTCAGTAACAAATGATCTTGTATCATTCAGTTTCAAATTGTTTTTAGGTATTTTACAGTTGTTTTATATATTAAATACAACGAAAGCCACTTTCATAAATTACTATTCCTTCTCTCAGTCTCAGTCACATGAAATAATCCAGTCACCCGACTAAAAATTGCAATAACAGAATTCTTTATTTACAAGGCGAAAAGCAACAGCGAAGCCATATTAGTTCACAACTTGCATAACTGTGGTTTGAACTTCTCTTTATCTAATTTTTGCATAAAACGCTCACACACACTAAGGTCGAAGCAGGTCTACAGTGTGATTTCTGTGAACAATCCAGAAAAAAAAGAGAAAAACAATAAGATGTCTCCAGAAAGTCCATAAGTATTTTACATATTGCTTCAATATTCCTATGTATCATCTTTTTCATACATAGCTCAACAAAGAGTGAGGGGTAAAATGAGATAAACCAGTGCTCAACCCAACACAGACAACAGAGAGCAATGATGGAAATATGACAATGATGCAGCTTCAATATTGTACAGAAGTCATTATACAAATTTATACAGACAGCAGTAGAATATACAAGAACAAGAACAGACGAAATCTAAGGCATTATGCTAGGGTTTGTAGCATTTCGAGGTTTTAGCTCTAAGAAACTGGCAGACAATACAAAAAGGGCATTTAAAGTTCTCCAAAACCATAAGCAAAGAGGAAAAATATTGTTTAGGGGTCTAAAGCCTGGATATTGTAAGGGGCAAAACTTTCATTTGCACCTGTCCTCATTATAAATGCTAAAAAATGCATTGCTACCACATGGCTTTAAGTCTTTTCAAAATCTTCACAATCTTTGGAAATTTGCAGGGCTGAGAGAGAGTCGTGGTTCCAAAAGGCTTCTTCTGCACAAATGATGTATTTTACAATCAAAACATTTATCAAAAAGCGTGCAGGATAAATGCAACGATGGAATCCAGACTTACTTTGGCCCAAAGTTGACTTGCTACAGCTTCAAATTCAGTATTACAGGAACTAATGCTAAATTTAAAAAAGAAAGCAACAATGGGAATTCGTAGTTAAACACTGAGAATTGCATGATGCGACTGTACAACACCATGTTGTCAATGTTATCTGACAGCTAACACCATCAGTCAGATCTTAGGCCTTTGATGACAATACATTCAGAACGATTCTCTTCCTGTCCATCCTGTTAGTGACATCATCGTAAATTTTGCCTTCAGCTATCAAAACTTAAAAAGCTGGTAGGATTCAGACGTCCAATTGAAAGATGAGTTATTTGGCTTGCTCCAAGTCTGTCCTGGATTTAAGTAGTAGATATAAAAAGTTTTGTTTTTGAGGAAAATGGAGGTTCTGAGGTTAGAGAAGTTGATTTGCGTTTGATCTTTAAGGGTCTAACCGAACCCCGAGCAGGGCAGAAGAGCGTCATATCATGACTAAACACTTTATAGTTGCTGCCTGAGGTCATAAAATATGGCTAAGTGTCTGTCAGAGCAGATCTCATGAACCGTGCAGTCTCAACTCTGACCTCTGCTATAGAACAACGGCTGGAGGCACAGAGGGCAAAGGTCAACAGGGGGATCATAGCCCAAGATGCACCTACTATTCCCTCTCCGGGCCTCGGCCAGTGCTGCATAATCTAACAGGAACGTGTGTGTGGATGTAGACTTTCTTGGTACAAACTGCAATAAAAAACTATCTGTTTAATACTGCATCCAAACACGGAACAAAAATGTGTCCTTTTATTCAGGAAACTGTACAAAAATTACAAAACACACACAAAAAAAAAAAGAAAAGAAAAAAAACCCCAAAAGGATTCTCAAGTAATCGTTATTGCTTGTTTACATCACACCAGAACAGTTTGCACCTAGCAGCTTGTACGAAGCGTTTTTCACTCCAGACAACATAGAAAGCACACGTCTGTTATTTTTTTGATTTACTGTATGGCTGTGTCGAATGTGTCCTGTTGTTGTTTTTTTTTTCCTTTTTTTTTNCCCCCCCTCCCGCCCGTCTGCATCGTACCAGAACGTCTGAATGTGAAAAGCTCCCAAAATAAACAATAAAATAAAATAAAAAGGAACAGGGAGAACCACAACCCGAAGGAATAAAATAAATAGGAAAGAAAATGTTTCAATTATTGGTATTTACAATCACTGTAATTCATTTTTTAAAATTTTGACATCTTCTTCTGAAACTACAGGACCAGTTATTCATAATTCAGGTTAATAGAAGAATCTGTTCAGAAAGAATACAACCATTACTGTTCAAATGATAAAAAAGTGCCTCTTTCACACTTTTAACAAGCTTTAGAAATATTTTTCTTGCTGCTACCAGGATAAAGAATCATCTACAACAATTAAAACAAACCTATACAGAAAAATAAAACTTAATTTAATACACTATAAACCTCTTGACTAAATTAGCCTAATCATACAAATCACCAGTCCACTCAAACCATTCTTGCAGTGTTTTAAACCATATCTTCATTCTACATCTGAATTCTCACAAGAAAAACTTAATATAACAATAATAAAATAAAGAACAGCAAAAAGGCAAAACCGGCTGAGTGTTTGAGCTCCGCCCATAATCAGAATGTAGCTTGGAGTCTTTTCTGCCATTTTGGAACTATGTGGGGGGCGTCACAAAAGTGTGAGATGCACAGAAAATAAAACAAAAATCAGTGTACGTCAATTTGAGATGAGATTGTAAATGGCCGTTGTCCACTAAGAGGAATACATTCATCAGAACGAGGGAACCCACCCACTGCTGCCCCTTTAAGTCAGCGTCTCCCACTGGGAGGCCTTCAGTAAGTCACACTACGGTGAATGCAGCTGGACAGGCAGACAGACTGGTTCATCGCAAGGCTCTCCTCCAGGAGGGTTAGGCGTGTTGGACAGAGATCCATCATCCTTCCCCAGCCTGCTGCGTCTGTCCAGGACCAGGCTCCTCCAGGGCCGCTGAAGAGGCCCAGCTAGGACTGACAGCAAGGGTGGGCTGGAGAAACGGCTCAGGGCATGGCCTGGCTGGTAAAAGGGGCCATCGGTTAGGTATGTGGTTGTACAATTTTAGACAAGCTGACGTGCTCCTTGGACCAGCTGATCACTGAGGTTCAGGCTGAGGCCTCCATGAGGGTCAACAGTATTTCTGTGGAGGGATGACACACATTTCCTGCATTAATTCCATCTTTAAACAACCGGACGGGTCAGACGAGTGCATGACGCGAATCTACAGAACTTGAACTTCCCTGGAGTAAATCAGCAACAATGCGCGAGAGACAAATAATTAGAAACCATCTTAGAAAACACCATCAAACCAAAAACAAGTCAATATATCACATAAGCCTGCACTAATGGCCAAAGGGTAAATAATTGAAATAATCTGAGTGCCAATATATTTCTATAATCAAGAAAGGGGAATAAATCAAGTGACAGATATACTGGTATGTTAACAGACTGAAGTGCAGACAATCAAACAGCAGCACCTTGGTTAAATATTCATGGGCGTTTATTGGGCTTAAAAGCATTGCAGACAAACAGTGTGTTCCATATACCAAGCTAATACTCTAAAGATTAACTCAGCTAACATTAAATTAATATAATCACCAATAAGGGAGAGCTTACAAAGCAAAAATATTCATCCTGATATAATTCATTTACTGTAAATGAATTATTCCAGAGAGGAAGCGAGGGCATGTGAGCTTGCTCGTCATGTCTGAGCCTCACGGAGATGGCGTTTCCACGTGATGAGAACTATCAGATGATTCCACAGTCTAGCTGAGGAGTCCACAGTCCAGACCGACCAGCCTTTGAACATAATAGAGTAACATCTATATGGTCTAATTGGTCTGGTTCTAAAGTGCCCACTGCTAATTACATCATTGTCCTCTAAGTTCAAGTCAAGTATGAGAAATCTGGCTGGAGGAGTTACGTAAACTACTGAGTAAATTATTCACAACATGGCTATTCAATAAGTGTATCCAGACACTTAGGGTCTAACGATAAGATAAATACATACATAAGTAGAGACAAACCTTTTAGTTTTTCTGGATCCCCTGTTTATGGTGTAAAAGGTATGGGTTCCATTTTGTTAGTTTCTTAGGCTCGGACTCTAAAAGTGTCTGACTTGCAGGATCCCTCCAAAGACTCTACTTATGAGGACATATGTCTATCTTATCTTATTTAGCCTGTCTAATTTATGCTCCATTTTGGGAATCAGTGTGTCTGCCATGGCCCAAGGTTTACCTGTTCTTGACCCATGGAGGACATGCCGGGTGAGGGCCCTGAGGCCATGGATGTGACACTCATCTGTCCGGCCATCTGGCCCATGCTGCTGGTGGCCATGTTGGTGGCCATGGAGACATTGTTGAGGTTCATGGCATTGCCGTTATACATGTTGCTGTTATTCTGCTGGGTGAACTGGGGCGACGCTTGCTGCTGTGAGAACATACTGGGGAGATGGAAGGAAAATGGCATTGATCAAGAGAGGCAAGCTCAGGTATCTGAAAATTCCTTTTGGAACACTTCTGGATGAAATTCAATTTGACTTTGAGCAGCTGTCTTACACCTCACTTTTCTCAGAAGCACAGATATAATTTGCAGCCATCTTACCTGTTACCGCCAATGTTTCCCTGTGGCCAGCCGTTCATGTCAGGGGAGCCCTGGAAAGTGGCGTTTCCTTGGCCCTGCTGCATCATTGGGGACTGGGCGTGGGCCATGCGGGGAGAAAGCATGGGGCTCTGGGGAGTACCAGGTCCTCCAAATCCTCCTTCTGCCTGTTGGCTCATACCTATGATGAAGGCATCAAGACAGGTCAACGGGGCTGGGCCTGCAGAAAGCAAACTATAATCCACTGGGGAGTGTAAAAATACTTATCTAATGGTAACCTACATGAACATGCCACAAAAAGACCAACATTTTGACAGATGACAGCAGAAAATGAACCACTGAGCAACTCTATGCAAGACATGTTTGGTTAGTATGACTGATGATTGTGTATTCCAATGCATTCAGGACTGCTGACAGGCAATCGATGTTACCTACATGCATGTAAGCAGTGAACAAGCAAGGAACAAGGGAGTAAGGGAACAAGGAGATAGTAAGGATGGTAGGGTGAGTACTGGAGAGTCTAGTGAAATCATAACTCTGTACGAACCAACTCCATCAGATTAAGGAGCTAGGGATCCTTCAAACATGTTAAACAAATCAGCGGTGCAGCATTATCGTATTAAATAATCAGATTAGGCCCATTAATAACACCATTGGCTTGCTAGATTGATCAAACTGATGGGTACAGTCTTTATTTTTGCCCTGTGTGGTCACATATATACAGACCACAATGCATATACTGAGTAAAGTTTCAGTTCCTGTGCTCTTGGTGCCCTCTAGTGGAGAAATAATGTATATATTCCTCAATCAAAGGACACCATTTTAAGGGCAGTCCACAGAACAGTGGGAGTGTGCGATCACACCTGAAAATGTACTCATATATTACGTTATAAATGCTAAAGATGCAGTATGATTCAGCCTTTTCAGTGGCAGTTGATTAATGCAGGCATCAGTGCAGAACACTACAAATCAGATGACTGCAGCACTAATAAGCACGTGATGCTGTGCAGCTGGTGTCACAAAAAAACAAAATGAGACAGTGGCGCACATACACACGCATACGCAGAGGTTGTAAGGAGTGTGGTAGGGGTACCTGAGTTGGGAAACTGAAAGGCACTGTGCTGCATTTGGGGGCTAAGTACGGCCCCGTACTGTCCGCCCATCATGTTTGTGTTTCCCATCATCATCTGTGAGGAAGAGGAGGAGGTGGAGGAAGAGGAGGTGCCATGCAGGTGGAGCTGGGGGTTGGGGGGGAGAGAAGGCNGTAGCTGGGTGGGTAGGGGAACTGCTGGGGATTGGCCTGGGGGATCCGTGGGTTACTCATGGCTCCAGCGGCCATGTTGGGAGGCAAGTTGAGACCCTGGGCTCTCATAGCCATGCTCCTTTGCTGCTGGACCTGCTGGGCCTGTTGAACCTGCTGCTGCTGCTGCTGCCTTTGTCTTAGGTGGTTACTTAGCAGCTCCCGCTGTCGCTGTGCCAACATCTGAGCGTTGATGGTCCCCTGGAAATGACGAGGGAGAGAGGAATGACGTGAGAAAAGTAGAAAACAACAGAAAAAATGGCACAGAACAATCCTTAAAGTTCTAAGATGCGATTGAGAAAAAATTTTGGTGATGGCAGTGGTGGCCTACCTGGTTTGGAGCGCTGGCTCTAAGAGGTAGGTTCACATTTGAAATGCCACTCATCTGATTCATCATTGGCTGACGATTCTGGTGGGATGAGAGAGAGTGGGATGTTAAAAACAACAGCATCTTCTTTGTTGTACTGAGTATAATTCTCTACAGTTTTTTTTTTTTAATTCATTCAAATATTAGTTTACAAGTCAAACATTGCTTCTGCACAGTGTCAGCAACTAAACATCAGAAACAAAAAAACCCAAACATGACCCAATCTGTGTCCTTTCCAGTGGCCAGTTTCAGTGTTGGTGATGAACAGTTTCCCTGTAAATGCAATGCAAGACCAGCAGGTACACCAAATAATTAAGGTACTCCTTGTGTGCACAGATGACGAGCCAACACGTCTTCTCAAGGATACACAACTTCCATCATACAGCTACTTACTGAGTGAATACATGAGAAAGAGGAGGGACACAGTCTCTGGACTGAGTTACTTCCAGCAGTAGATCAGTGAGGATGTAGCATATAGCATGTCTTGTGTACCTGTTGTGACTGTAGTCGGTGCTGAAGCTGTAGCCGTAGTGTGTTGGGCTGGTTGGGGATGCCAGAGGGCCTGAGCCCAGGCCGAGCCTGCATTCTCAGCATGGGGTAACCAGGTCGGGGACCCATCTGACCAGCCATGGGGTGGAAGCCTGGCTCTTGCATGGGGGCACCAGGATAGCCCCTCTGTGCCATGTGGGATGGTGGGGGACCAAACTGCTGGGTGTACATGGGAGGCTTCTGGTCTACCATTACAGAGGGGTCCTGTGGGAACTGGTCCTGCTCTAATGACTGGCTCTGGATCAGACAGAAACAGATAAAAACATGCATCTATGTTCACTATAGCTGTGATAACTAGACATGCTTAAATAAATCTTTAAATTGTAGCGTCAAAAGACAGTGAATGCAAAGTGAGATAAAACCAGCTTAACTGGGTGAACCAACAACCTCAATTCATAAAAGAGAAAAATATTAACTCAGTGAAAAATAACAGAAAGAAATGGGAAAGGAAAGGACAGGGAGAATAGAACTCACCTGTTCTACCAGAGCAGGGATGCCCAGGGCCCGATCGATCTCCTCCAGGCCATCAAAATCTTTAAGTGCAGTGTACAGCTGGGACAGCAGGGCCCCTTCATCCACTGCACTACCATCACCAGAGCCCAGACCTGGACCACATAGCAACTCATCCTGGGGTGCTGAGTGCACTGGCCTAGGATGAGAGGAGACAGATACGAAACAGGACAGGAAGAAGGATAATTGTCAGTGAGGAAACTTTGATGATGATGTGCAAGAAAAGGAAGTATGAGGAACAAAAAAAAAGGACTAAGTACAATGTATTACTAATCACAAAATAATATTTTGACTACATAGAAAATTCAGTTTCTCCTTGCCCTCTTCACACAGTTACAAATAGTTGGGTAAATCTAGGAGAGACTCAGTGTCTTGTGAATCAAACCTCAGCTGGCACACATGTTGTGTAGCATAAACACAGGCGTTCTTGACTGAAAGGAGATCTTCCTCCTCCTCATCATGACATTCTGACGATCATACGCAGGCGAGATGGATTACCTGTTCTGGTTTACAAAAGGTGTCTGGTCGACGGGCATCATGCTCTCTGGCCAGGGGGCTGTCTGGTTGGGGGGAGCCTGCTGCTGAGAGAAATGGTGGCCAACCATGCCGATATCCATATCAGGTTGAGCTAAGTAGTGGAGAAAGACATAACAAATTAGGCTAATATGTATGATCCATTCAGAAATGTTGATTAGTAGGAAAACAGCTAACTGGATGTTGGTCAGTAAAAACACTTAAAAACAACAATATTCTAGACAGGTTCTTGGTTAAATGTAACATGAATATGTTGTTTACTGCCACTAGGTGGCAACCTTTACATATCTGAGAAGCAGTCATAATCTACAAGTAAGATGTTTTCATCTGTACCTCATCAGCTTTCACCACCATATTTTTTTAGAGGGTTATCATAATTTGGAACTAATTCAAGGATTTAATAATTTGGAACTGATTCAATAATGCTGAATCCATAAAATTATGTAATTACATCAGGTGACTATATGGAAATGCTTTAGCACCTTGTCTTTGGGGTTGAAACTTGTCTGGAATACGAATGTGATCTTTATTTAGTTGGGTCAATCTGATTTCTATGTACTACAAGAATAAATGTTTTGAGGGTACATCAGGGTCTCACCATTGGCTATCATTGGGGATTGGAGGAGCTGCCGTGGCCCTGGCTGGCTGCTTGGCCTCATGGGAACATTGTTGGGGCCCACCCTGCCCTGCATTGCAGCTTGCTGTCCAGGTCCTGTTGCTCCCAGAGGAGGGGCAGAGGCTGAGCCAACCCAGCCATCCTGCTGCTGCTGCATGCCTGGCCGCGGGCCACCTGGACCCATGAGACCTGGAAGACGAAACAGAAGGAGAGAGGAAACTGAGAGTGAGCAACACTACAAGATTAAGCTCAGAGGATGCCCTCTGTGCCCGTGATGCAATGGTACATATCAGGAAAAGCCGTCTACATAGAACTGGAGGATGTTTGGTGACGGCTAATATGTGGGAGTTACATGAGAGTAGCTTTGTGCCAGCGTGGGCGACTATCGGCTTCCTGTCACAGGAAATGAGTCACTGTGCCATGACATGATATGTCACAGGCTGAGAGAGAGAGAGANAGAGAGAGAGAGACGGGGGAGGGGGTGTCTTTCCACAGAATGTGGAAAGCAACTGTAAGCGTTAAGCCAAATACTAATGCAAAAGGAGTTAAATGTGTTTCTTTCACTGGTTTTACTGTTATTGTGAGTACAATTGTATAACTGCAAAAAGCTGTTATAACCAGCAGAAATTTGGAATATAGTTTATGTTTTTTTCTGTTTGCCGAGCCCAAACAGAAAAAAAAAAAAAATCCTATTCTAAATGTCTGTGTGGGATGTACAATGGATTTTGAGAAGATTTTTTCCTCAATCTTTGTGACATCTTATGGAGTTCATGATTAATGTCTCTAAAATTTTTGACCAATTTGTTCTCCAACTTAGGTATTAAAAGGACACATGGTCTTAGTGTGATTGCAAGTCCTTCACCTTGAAGGCTGGTCCATCTGTATCCCCTTGATACTATAGTAATTTATACAGGTATGTAGAGAATCTTTGTATCTGTATTATCAAAAACAGATGCATTCAGACAATAAAAATAAAACCATCAAATTCACCTGTATTAACCATGCCAGCCTGGTTTGTCATCATGCCGTGACTTCCCACCATGCCTTGTTGCTGCATCAGAGTGTATGGGCTCGTGGTCCTTATGGGGTATTGTAATGAGGGCTGCTGGGGGGACACATTCATGTCCAGTGACACACTCCTGACAGGCAGACCCCTGCCTGGCTGGCCAGGTCGAACACCACCAAAGTCTGCAGGTTAGGAATACATTAGTACAACTTTCTCTCTGTCTATATATGAGATTCTACACATATAATTGAGTTTGCATGTAAAGTCTTGTGGTCTATATGTTGCTATTTTGAGTATTTATCACCCTGACCCAGCAGTACTGAGTATTTTTTAGTATAAGTTTTGGATGGGACTCACTTGTTGGACCCATGCCAGGACCAATGGCTCTATGTTGCTGCTGTGCTGCCAGGGCAGGATTGGTCTCTGACATCTGCAGGATGTCATTGATGATGTTCTGTTTGTCCATGGGACTGGGCAAAGATACGGGCCGCGGCTCACAGAAGAGCTGGGGTTGGGCATTCTGCAGGTCATTCAGGATGTCGTCCAGCTCTGACGACTGGAGAAGGCAGAGAAAAAAAAGAGAAAATGTGAGAACAAGAGACAGCTGAACCACTCAGAACATTTTGCTTCACCAACAAATACACACGTGGCAATCATGCGCATTTACTTTGAGTAAAATCTGAATTGGGTTTTGTCTGTGACTTGATTGAGGAATCTTCATCTGGGAGATAGGAACAGCAGTCTTGGCCTTGTTTATAATACAGCAATAAGCACAGGGTGAAATGGACCACTTTCCACCAAATCTAGGCCACACTTCACTTTGACTTAGCTTATCAGACTAACACGCTGCTCTGCCACAGCTTACCGATGATTTTTAGATGCACGACACAACAATTGCTCCACTTTTCCACAGTCACAAATACATATTTATGGTTGCCATATTAACACAAAGTTGACTTTTTCCCTGACATAGACCAAAAACATGTGAATACTGATGCTGCTTTTTGCAAAGTAACATGAGAGAAAAACAAGAGGCGGCAACAGATTGGTGCCGAAATATAAACTATTCTCTGCTCTACGAGTGTAAACAACTGTACTGAGCCTTCCCAGTTCAACCAAGGCTGCATTCATATGCAACAGAGCTGTGGACTATGGACAGTTTATACTTATTTTTTTCATACAACTGTCTTAAATATAGGCAAGGCCATTAAACACAACCAATGTACTAAGACTGTTCCTAAAGCTCAAAGTAAATGTTTTCCATTACAACACCTTCACAAACTAGAGCCTTAAAATTACAAGGGAATTGAATCAACACATCTCAGATTAAAAACAACAAAAACATTAACATGGTCAACTTCAAAAAGGTCTGCAGGACTCCAGCAACAGACTGTATTCACTGAAAATATTCAGGCACTGGAGGGACTTCTGTAAATAAGTTGTAATGCTGATAAACGGCCACCAGAGAGCAGCACACCTGGAATCACTGACAACTCCTTATCGTGACCAACTGAACAGCAGAAAAACAACACACCAGCACTGTTTCTCTGTCATATTCCGAAATTCTAGATAATGAGATATGTATTTTACGTGTGTACAGTTACTAAAGATAACAATGCTGTGGAAAATGACAGATTTAAAAGTTTCAACAGTGGCCAAGAACTAGTCTTGGTCATGCCTGCATACATGTTTTATTATGAGACATTTTGCTCTGCCACATTGGAAGATACTGCTTAAAAACATACTTCTTCAAATACACAACATAGCTCGGATAGCTACACTGCTGATTATTCTAAGCAGCAGACAAACATACAGGATATGTGGAGGAGACCCAGCGAGTGAGAGAACGAGAGGGAGGGAAGCAGAGTGGTTGGTGGGAGAGAGAGAGAAAAGCCCTAATGAGGTCAGGAATGATGTAATGCTCCCATACACTCTCATATTGCTCCCTTCCTCCTCCTCCTCCTTTCGCTGTCAATTCGCTACTTCTCCAGTTGCTTTTTACCCTTAATGGGTCCTATTTCTATCAATCCCTGTTACTCTTTTTTTAGCACGTTAATGCATGCTGTGCAAACCATGCCTTTCTCTCTGGCTATGCAGGCCGGTGTAATTGGTCAAAATGGTCAGGTAAATTACGCAAAATGCTAATATCACAATTATTTCATACAACCCCACTTTCAAAATTCTAGTTATTCATCTGTAGCTCTATCTTTTATGTGCCCAAATGTGAATTCAGTGTGAATGTTGCGGTTTGCCATCCCTGGCCCTCGGCCTCGTCCATTTTTCAGCTAAAATTCACCAAAAGATGCACTCTCGGAAACAGTGAAATGGCAGATTTTAAGTCATGTTTGTCTGAAACATCACTGGCAATACTGACATAATGCAGTATTTGAAGCTTGAAGCTACTGGGAGGGGGGCCCACTACACAGACAATCCAACTGATTGAGAACGGAAGGAAGCCTGGAGGGAGCCGAGGAGGGACACAGCTGACTTGTCAATCAAGCAAACGCAGCCTCTCTGTAAGCCTTCAAGTTTTTAATAAACAGGATTTTTCCACTGATATCCACTGAGTGTCTCTATGAGTCTTTGTTATATAAGAATTATTAAAGGTAAGAATATCAGGGTGTCTAGGCTGCAATAATTTCATCCACTCAGTCACTTTCTTTACACACTTAGTATTCAGGGTCATGGAGAGACTGAGGTTATTGTGACCTAACCCTGTCATAATTTTTCAAAACACATACTGAACTGAAGTCCTATTTAACAATAATCCAGATAATTTTTTTTTGCTTAATATGACAGGCTTATCCATTGTGAGGATGAAGAACATCTGTAAAGTTTCAGTGTCAGAATGTTGTGAAGAATAAAGAACACAAATATCGCATGTCTTCTCATCAGCTCCTTTCTCAGCACCTATACTTAGTGTTTCTGTTGCAGTGTCCTTTAAAATGAACATATGAATACTGCTGTGGGAAGAAAAGATTTTATTTAGTTTTAACAAACCCATATGGACCCGTATATTGTTTTAGTTATTTGGGTCATTTTGTCATTACTGCGAATGTGGAGCAAAAAGGGAGAGACGTAGGGGGAGACAGAAAGAGGGGAATGACATGCAACAAGGGACCTCAGTTGGAATCGAATAGGGGACGTTGCAATCCCAAGTAACACGGAACACATCTCAACCACAGAGTCTCCAGAAGTACCAGTTAACAGTTTTTTGTTTACATGACACTGTTTGCAATAGGTACAGTCACACACACACACAGAAATAATACTGTGTAAATGCCCATGGGACTACTCTGTCATACCTGTGCTCCCATCAGCCATCAGCTAAGCCATTACTACTAAGCTCTGCTCTGATTTCTCATTTAGTTCTATTCCAGCCATCAATAATTTAGCCCTCAAACAATCACGAGGAAGAAAGCCTGAGAGAGAAAGAAAGAACGAGAGAGGGGGGGGGNGAGAGAGAGAGAGAGAGAGAGAGAGAGAGAGAGAGAGAGAGAGGAATGAGTGAGGTAGATTGAAAGAAAGATGAGTGGACCTTGTAGTTCATACAATCATTTTGAACACATGGCAAAGCAGCAGTTCTCCAATAAGGAACCAAACCAAACACTTAAATGTAATCACTCTAAATAAAGTCATGGCTTGGTTAATGTCAAAAAACACTCAGGTTCTGAGTTAAAGGAAATGCAACTTTCATGCAATAAGCCATCACTGTTGCTGTTTGAAACTTATGCATTAGTGTGGGTATGCATTATACACTGGTCGGCAAATAAAAATCTCCAGCATCTATTCCACCTCTATTTGCAGCATTTTTCTCGTATGTTGCTTGTTACACGTGCTCCTCTCTGTCCCCTCTATCTCCATGGTAGCGGCGGGGACATGCAGGAACATATGGCTCATCATTTTCCTCTCTGCCTGCTGAGACTGGGCTCTCCTGGGAGTATCTACACCTTTCTCATCTCTTCTTTGTTCATTTCAACATTTCTTATCCACCAAATTGCCTCTTCCTCTTATATTCATATGTACCTGGGCATCCATATGTACGTATCCATAGCTAGCTAGCATTCACAGGAAAACAACACTGCTTCCAGACAGCTAAAAAATATGAGAAAGCATCGAAGCAGCTCGTACTGATTCTACTCTACTGACCGAACACTGGTTTCCTTTCCTGCAGCAAGTTAAACTACATTACGCTGCATTTATGCATCCGCTAGTACACAGAAATATTACGTTTCATCAGCAACACTCTCCCTTTAAGTGCTCACTCCCTGTTACTCTCCTCCCCCCTCCCCTTTCTTTCAGTGCCAGGTTTGACCTGAGCACTGTGCCAAACCTGAGGATTCTGGCCAAATGCAACCAGGATCAAATAGCTGGAGAACCACAGGGGCTCCTTCCAAATGTCACAGTTGTTTGAAGCTGGCAAACAGCTTTCCTAAGCCTGGCCTGCCAACACATAAGCAGTGAAGGCCCAGATGTGTTTATGTGAATGAGGATATCCATAAGTGACTGTGATGAGTGTATATGAAAATACTGAATCTGAAGGTGACTGCATGTATAACAAAAGTACCATCAACCCTCTGTGGAGCTTCTATCATTTCTGTGTTTAGCTCTCGAGTCTTTGGTGGATGTGGGATTTGGTAGGAGCCAACATCTGCTGTCTAACCCAGATTAACACTCAGATAGAGAGAGGAGGCAAGTGGAGCAGAACAGGGCAACAAAGTTTTGTGTTTTGCAACTGGCCAAAGAGAAAGGAGGTTACATAGCAGATTGTTGGGGCAGCTGCATTTTAGCATGCACAGAAAAAAAAAAGAGTGGAAAGAGCACAGCAAAAGCTTAAAAAATAAAAACAAACCTGTTCAGCTCGGTCGTATCCTGTGTCTTGTTTCTCTGCCTTGACAAGAGGGTGTTTGCCCCCTTCGACCTTCACCTCCCCAGGCTCCAGCTTAGGGACCTTGTCCTTCAGTACAGAGTCATCCTTATCCAGCAGGTAGCGTAGCAGAGCATTGTCCTTCTTCTTGGGGCTCAGAGGCTCCTGCTTAGGAGTAATTTCTGCCCCTGGGGGGGTACTGCCACTGCCTTGGGTTTGGTCTTGACTTAGCTCTTTGCCAGTGGCCTCTGCTGTAAGTTTGGCCAGATCGGCAGGAGAGGTGCTGTTCTGAAGCAGCTGGTGGAGGATCTTATGTTTTTCTTTAAGGGATGTGGCATGAGTGTTCCCTCCTGTGGGACCACTCCGGACCCCTGTTCCATCCTGATCTTTGCCCTCACCTCCTGCACTGGGGGACAGGGGCGTCTCCAAAGGCTCTGACTTGGTGAGCAGTTGCAACAGTTTGGTGTGGCCCTGTTTTTCATGAAGACGATTGTGTGCATCATGGCTCTCAGGGGGCCCATCCCTCTCCTCCTTAGGCTCAACTAGGTTGCTTTCTGCCTGGCCCTGACCCAGCTCTGACTGAGGGCCAAACGACTCTCCTGCACCACCAGCAGCACCACTGCTTCCTCCGAGTTTTGACATCATATGAGTGCTGACCCCTGATCCTTGTGTGACTCCTGCTGGGGAGCCTAACTTCCGATCGGGGGACCCCAGTGTGTGTGCATGAGGGGGCCCGTGTCCAACACCATGACACTCGCTAAGGGCCTGCAGAGCTGACAGAGAACTGCTAGTGTAGCTGTTTGCATGTGTGCTAGCTGTGCTGCTACTGCCTCCACCTCCAGGGCCTCCACCACACATGCCCACTGGAGAGGGTGAATGCAGGCCTCCTGCTACGCGGGGGCTGCCGGCTCCCCCAGGGCTACCACGGTGCCTGGGTGATAGCATAGAGTTCTGTTGAGGTTGATGGGGTCCACCAGCTGGGCTGGGGCTGGCACGAGAGGGGCTGTTCATCCTCCAGTTGGGGCCCTGCTGTGGTGGCTGCATGCCCCCAGTGTGGCTGTGCATGGGAGGACAGCCAAAGCGATAGCCCTGCATGTGGCCGCCCATGACCGCCGGGTCTCTGGGGCCTGCAGGGCCGGGAGGGGAGAAAGGTGTGGTGTTACTGCTAATGGTAGTGTCTTGGCCCTGTGGCCCCGAACCTGGCAAACTACCAGGGGTTGGAGGAGTCATGGAGGGAGTGGAGGAGTTCATCGGTTTGGGAGCCATCCCTGTGGCTTGGTTGCCAGGGCCCATATCCTGGCCCATTCCACATACTGTCTGCTCCCTAGAGAGTAAACACAAACACATAATATGGTTAGTTAGTTTATCTCTCTTCCCTGTCCTCAAGCAATATCATCATATGCCAGCATTTAATGTCACGACCAGAGTCAATGAGATGTGTTTTACTGTTACACAAAGATGCCTTTATGAATCTGCTGAGTGTTTAAAATTACAGTGACTAGTTCACTGAAAAAAGGCAACACAATAATCACAATGAACACCAAATGAAATCAATTCAATAGACAATTCAGTTCATTCACTAACCAGTGCCACCCATTAAACAGCTAAACCTGACTTTATTGTGACACCCTGAGACTTTAGACCACTGACAAGCCTGAATTCACATTATTTCTCATCGAATCCCATCCACAAAATGTATAAAGCCATCAGGTTGTGCTGCAGGGCAGTAACAGGCTAAAACACGTACACAGGTGCAGAACACAGATGTCTCTTGCTTTCTGACAGAATTGCAGGTAGCAAGACATACCTCTGTAGAATGTGCAGGGACATGTAGAGCTGGGGTTCGTTGGTGGCTGGGGAGCGCACCAGCTTGCTCTTGCTGTGGGCTGACACGATGGTTCCATCAGAGAGAGAGAAACGGTAGATAGGGCTGAAGGCCTGGCCATGGCGCAGCACTGTGGGCACATATGCACACATGAGAAACAGTTTTACACTTTGATATGTTGGTTTCATATGTGTATAATAAGCAGTAAAGCACATCTCAAGTAAGCTTGAGAAATACTGTCAAAGTTATGCAAAGACCATGTCCACACTAATGAGGATGCATCCTTTTCTGTGTTTAGGTCTTACGTCCACACTAAGCCAGCAATTTAACCACTAAAAAGGGTAAATAGTGCTTTTTCACTAAATTTGTTTAAGAAAATGCAAAAGCAAACCTTATTAGTCATCTTTGCAGCAACATTTGCTTGGTGTGATAAAATAGTAATCTCACATCCAGGACACAAACACATGGTCACAGCTAAGGATTGTACTTGGCATTACCTTCCTGCTGGTGTCTCTTGGCAAAGGACATCTCCCCGTCATTCTGCAGGTGGAACCTCTGGATGCAGCGCCTCACTAGGTCCTCCCAGCCTGGCTTCATGGATGCCCGCAGCAGACTGGTATCTAAAGACGTTATCTTACCTAAACACAGAGGACTGGATTAGGGAGACTTTACTCAAGACTAAAATGATATTTCACATGAAGCAGTGATTTAGATAATCATACTCAAGCCCATATAAACCAAACTGTTAGAGATTCAGTGTCTCAAAGATAATTAGCAGAGTAAATGCTTGCTGGCCTAAATAAGTTCTCAAATTGGCCATCCTGCTGCTCTTTGGTTGCTCAACTGTGTTTATATTTTATTCCAATTTGTCAGTTTTATACAGATTTGCTTCTTATCCAGATTTGCAATGTTGAGGTTTCCTCTATGCCAGTATAGTGCTGACACAAACTGTGGAGAAATTCCTGCTTACATGCACATGGATGAGCCAAAAATATAGATGACAATTGTGACAAGGGTTACAAGTGTGGGTTACACTATTTAGACACTGAACAGGTAGAAGAATTCATTTCAGAAGCCAACAGAGCAGCCTCTGAACAGCTAAGAGATGAGAATGTAAGATAGTGCATTTAACTATCTTTAGACCTCAACAATTACAGGCGACAAGTATATGGTGCATACACGTGTATGTGCTACACGTGTATGCACCTGGACTCACAGAACTGTAAAAGAACAGTAGTCCCTTGCCAGGGTACAATATTAAATGGAGGTAATGATGCATTGTAGGTGAGTCACAGCCATAGAAACTGACTAAAGACCTGTCACCTAAACACACAGTCAGCACCCAGCAAGGGCATTGTGGGATCCAACTGAGGACATTCAAGCAGACGTGTAAACATGCAGATATACTCTACACACAGGCATGCACACCTATAGTTGTCTGGGTGGGGAACAAAATTATTATGTCAGTAGTATGTGTATTTGTGTGCGTGTGTGTGTATGCCACAGATGCAAGATGCATATCAAAGACCAGGTGAAAGACAGACTACTGTCTCCTTCTTTGCAACAGTTCAGACAGGTACTTTACCTCCCAGAGTGCAGACGGTGGTAGGAAGCGCGTACAACTAATGTGTTCATCCTAAGGGCCTTTACCATAATAATTTGTATATACTAAACTGTAGAGTGATGTGATTTATGGGTTGGTGGAATGGGATAAACTAGTGCTTGGACTGTGTCTAGGTTTAGGTACTGTGGTTGTTTTTGCACCACAGGGCTCAGTTGAACTCAGAGTGGATCGCACAGGTCAACAACTAATAAATGAACAAGCTGGCCACTATAGTACAACATGGACAGGGCAGTGTTAAAATGGGTTACCAAATTGTGGTCAAACACATCCAAAATGGTGACTATTACTGGCATGGCCACTTAACCTTTACTAGCTAGTATTTGTCTGCGGCCAGAAAATTTCAGTTTAGCCTGTCAGAAAAAGCAATCAAGTTTGTTGTCCTTTCCTGATGTTTTATTAGTTTTTAGCTCCCGGCTGCGTGACTGCTTAGTTCACCTTGTAGATCCTGGCGTGTGGTAAAGCTCTCATGCGTGGGAAGCATGGGTCTCTCCTTCATTGGCACCCTGCGAGCCACACAGATAAGACACGACTGCAAGTCTGAAATAGAGAAAGAAGGAGAGGGAGGGAGAGAACACAGGAGAGGGAGGGAGAGAGAGAGAGAGAGAGAGAGAGAGAGAGAGAGAGAGAGAGAGAGAGAGAGAGA